>JAIPRN010000197.1:0-111903 GCA_025469175.1 Geopemphigus sp. TES_GeoC_2020
TACATGTGTATATATATATATATATATATATATATATATATATATATATATATGTGTATGTATGTATGTATGTAGGCACGTGACGGTCATTCATTATAGCTATTTGATTTACATAAAACGAGGATCGACGATACCGATTTACACTCTGTTAAGAAAGAAGGAGAGAAAAAATATATCTACTTTTACTGAAACATCGATGACTCCACCGGTAGTAATGCGAAAATATAAACGTGTCATCGAAAGAGTAAATCTTTTTCGTTTTTTTATACAGATAAAACAAAAGATAAATCGTTTTCGGTTAAAAGCTGTCGTTACAGCTAACATAACACTGTCCCGTCATTAATAGGACGCCGTCGGGAATTGTAGTGAAATAACAAAAAGTTCGAGGCGTTCAACTCGTTGTGTCGTCTTTGTACCCGATCGTCGAATACGTCCGAATTAATATCTCGTAATGATTATAATTATTGTCGCTATCGTGTATTTGCCTTAAGGAAACTAGAAAACGACTCTTTCGCCTTCATTTTTTTTTTATTCGAATAATTATAATATTATAACAATAATATAAGAGTAATCGACGTCGAGTCACGATAAATTTTAATATTACGTATTATTATAGTACCATGTCCGATAAGATTACGAGAAATCCGTTTAAAAATCCTTAACTGTTTTTTAAATCGTTGTTGGTAAATTTGTCGGACGCATAACTTTGAGATTACTATCGTAATCGTCCAAGTAATCGTTATAAATTATTATTATTATTATGCTTATAACGTACAGAATTATGTTACTGTAAGTACCTAGTTTAATATGATGTTGTGAGTCGATGAATCCACGAAAACAGTCACACGATGGTATTAAACATGTCAAGCGGTCGGTGGCACTTCTTTTGACCGAGTGTATATTATAATATACGCGTGTATATGTTTGACATTGAAACGATAAACACCAAAGAATGATATTCCGCGGATAACCGACTCGACAATTCCAACGTGAAATTACCAACCGAATGTAGTTTATTTTATTTATCGTCAAGCGTTCGAGCTCCGGGACGTCGGTTTCGTATTCTGGACGGGAACGGGTGTGTATTACGTGACGATCGTCGAAACGACTTGTACGATGGGAACTACAGTGGGGAAAATTAGGCTAATTTTTAGACTTTCCAAAAATAACTAAACACCCAGAGCTTTGACCCCCCCGGATTCATTCACACCAAAAATATCGTATTAAAAAAATAATAAATTCAACGCGCAAGTAATAAATTAACACAATATGCGTCGGTTAAGGAATACAATTTATATATATAGTTCCTCATAATTTAAACTCGCATTTAAACTCAAATAAATATCTACTAAAATAAGGAAGGAACGGAAAATATTTTTAGAAAAACGTCGAACGACGATAAAAATTGAAAATCGAAAATGTTAAATATATATTTTTTATAACGATGAGATTTAAAAAATATAAATCTAAGTTGTCGTATGATAGATATGTCTTATATCTATCATATGACAACTTATAACAAATTATAAAGACTTTTAATGGTTTGACGAATCATTATTAGACTACGATTATTTTTGTTTAAACTTGTTTAGACATATACGTATTTTTAAATAAGTTTTATTTTAGAACTAGTAAATTATACCGTTGATAAAGTGTAAACGCGTTTTATAATATTTGAACAGTTTAAGTAGTTCTTTGTTATAAATTATTGTATTCTAAATACGAGTAAAATGTTTAACATAAATAATTTTGGACGTTTCTAGGGTCGCAAAAATTTACTTACTTGTGACCCGACCCCCAATTTACGTCACTGTGGCAAAAGGGGAGTTGGCCAAAGAGAGAAGGTCGTTTGTGTAGAGGAGAATCGTAAGAATTAAAATGGTGACGGTCGAGAATGTTCAGACGGCGGAAACGAACAATACCGTTTATTATTTATATACGAGTAAGGATTATCGCGATTTTCTTCCGCGTCACACCCCTTACAATATTATATTCGTATATTATACGCACTACACGGCAATAATACCCGTGCACCTAACCGCCAACGTAATAGTATAAGCCGAGTACCGTAAATAAACGCGATCGCGAAGACGACGACGGCACACGAGCCTGCCGGTTGAATGGAAAACGGTGCCGTAGACGTATCCGAAATCTCGTTAGTATCGTTTTCCTCCGCCCCCGAGACTGTATGTATATACAATACAATATATTTATGTGCGCTATATATATATATATGCTCTTAGTACTGAAATTTGCATATTTTATGAATTACCGTGGCCCGTTTCGTATTTCCCCAGCAAACCGAAATTTCCATCGCGTTGTCGTCGTTACCCTATCCCATCGCCCACCACGTATACGAGTGATATCGTGAGGGGCAGGAGAGAATGAAAGAGAACTTCAGTGCGAAGACGTGTCCGTCTTTCCGTCCGCTCTCTCTCTCTCTCTTACTCTCTCCCTCTCTCTTTGTGTATATATATATATATATATATATATCTAACCGCAGTTCGGAAACTAAACGTTTAATTAGCACAAACACGGACGACGGTCTCTCCCGGGTTAAGAAGCCTTTAATAATGTCACCATTCTCTACACACACAACCTCTTCTCTGCTATACATATACATAACCTTCTACAAACAGCGGATCACACATCAACGATGCGTAAAATATTATACTCAATATGTACTAGTACGTGTTACGGGTAAATTCTAAACATCTTTGACTCAATATTTCATCGTTGTAAATATACTCAGTAGAAATTGTTCAAAACCTCCCTCCGCCCGTATTATTGGTAATAACAAGAACGTCCTTTGACTAATATTTACGTGAAGTAGGAAAGCAAATTCTTCAAATGTTACTAACTTAATAAGGTAAATAGGACTAAAGTAGATAGTGTACAACATACGCTTAATGCAATATTAAAAAAATATTCAATAGAAAAACTGCAAATGTTAATTACGTCATTATGAAATAATATATAGAAAAATACTCCATTTCACCAAAATTCAAAAAAAAATAAATAAAAATTGAGAATTACAAATTTTAAATGTTAATGTCAATTAAGTGATTAATAATATTTTTCCCGATAAATACTGTGATCGTAAAATTCATCGTTATATATATTTCCAAATCGACTGAATTCAATATATAACGAAATTAATATTTGGTGAAAAGTTTGACTTTTAATTCGTCAATAATCATTTTCGATAGAATAATATTAATTAAATTAAACGAGAATACAATTTATCACAATCTTAATTTTAAACTATTTTTGATAATCATAAAATGAACGAATATCATATAAGCGGATACCAAGAAAGTGTTAAAAAAACAAAATTATTAAAGACGCTTTGCTTTTTTAATTAAATATTTCAAATGTCAACGAGCTGTCTAAAAAGTAGAAATATTCCGATAAATAAAATAAATTTAAAGGAAAAAGTAGATGATCTTAAGCATATTCGTTTTTGTTATTTATTGCGCAATATTGTTCGTGTATTGATAAATATTTTTCTATACTTACAAAAACCGTATTTTACGTGTTGTGTAATACTAATACAAGTGAAAAGTAAAAGGAAATGTGCGACAGACTTACTTTTTGGCAAAATCGTTTATAGTGCACAATATATTATTATCGGAAATAACGGTTTAAACCACCGCGTGGTCCTTTGAAAATCGTTATAAATGTGTTCTACAATATATATCGTATGCCTATACGTTTATTATACTTATTGGATCGTATATATATATAGATTATACTTATATGTAACAAAAGGGGAAACCGTATTATGTATAGCTTATGTATGTATTAGATTGCATATTTTATGAATTATCGTCCGATTCGTCATTCATCGTCAACACTAATTTCACCTCGACAACGACTATGATGACGACCATGACGACGTTATATTCCGTAGATGTAAATTCTAGGAATCCGAGGGTGGTTAATTATAAAACGATCAAACATCTTTTTACTCGATTATTATTATTTACAATTTACTGACCATCGGTTGATTAAAAACAAATTTAATTCAATTTACTAAAAATATTATACGGTTTAACAATAACAATCTTATAAAATGTTTGTTAAATTTATGTTTTACTTAAGTATTGCATAAAATAGTACGATATAATGATAAGAAAACACGTTCATAGAAACTTGTTTCTTCTATTTAGTACACATTTTTAAAACGTATCGGAAACAAAATTCCATTTTTAATGAAGGAAAATAACTGAAATTTCGTTTATTTTCAAAAGGTACGTAAACGATTTTCTTTAATTTTTTTTCTTAAATATTATCGTGTAAGAAGAACATATATCTTAAATGTATTTATGTTATACCGCGTCTTAGTGAATAGGCGAATTTACTTTTAAATAATTGTAAATTCTTTTATAAATAAATTGTAGAAATAATGATGTTTCAAACACGGTAATTTAAATATTTATAAACAAAAATTGTTTCTTTAGAAGAACGTGAAAGGAAATTAGTTCACAGCTTGAAACAAGAATGGAACTTAATTTCTTTTTAACTAGGTAAACAAGTAAATTTCTTTTTTAAATAAACTTTTCAAATATTAAATAGTTTATATATAAAGAAATTTTAATTAAATTATTCCGAATAATTTAAAGGGAATGTTTAGCTTTATCGCATTAATAATGAATAGCCGTTTTCTTAAACATGACATTTTGTTGTGAAATCTTAATCTGTACTATGAGTTATGGTGTTTATTGTATTTGTTAATAACTTTAAAACGATATGGACTAAACACGACAGATATTGTCATGCGTACATTTTTACTGGGAATACTTAAGTAACCGTTAAGATTGAATGTAAATTTACGCCTATGTTCGCGAATTATCCCGATAGGGAAAATAAAAGAGGATGTGAGCAAGCCATACATATTATAGGTCGTCTGTTTGCCGTTTACCATATCCGCTTTACAGTTCGGAAACTAAACGTTTAATTAGAGCAAAACACCACCGCCCTCTTGCGAATAAATCTCAAACCATCGAAATCCCTGCCGTACGTTGCACGTCCATCCCTAAAGACGACTATTTGCGCGGGGTCACAATCACCACGGTCTCCTGTCCCACCCACCGTCGATGTCGTCAGAATATATAATTATTTTCCCCGCCTGCCACTCGCCATCCGCTCACTAACCCTCCACTAAACGCGTGCACGGTGGTGTTTAATGATAAAGTGCGTTTTCGAAATTACGTTCACGCCGATTTTGTTGGACGGGGAAAAAATCAAATAAATTAAATATTCGATAACGAAAACTTTTTGACGCGTAAAATTCTTCAGGAGTAAACCAATATTTACTATGGAGGTTTTAATGAAATTTACGTATACATATATCATTTATATATATATGAACTTAAATGAATTAAATCTATCTATATTCGATTCCCTTACTGCATGACTACACCAATTCGTACCTTACAATACGCAGTGGATTACATTTAAACGTTAATTAACGTTCGATAATAAACAATACTCGTTTATATAATATGGTGTGCACGTCGAATATATATTATTATAAACAGAAAGGAAGGAAACCGTTTAAAATTATCGTGCGTGATATATTCGATCGGGACGATTATTTATACCATTATTATTATACAACGCCGGGCAACTAGTGGTCGTAGATTAATTACACGATATTTTAATTTATTATATTTACGATCGTGCATTCGAATAAACTGACTCAACCTAAGTATATCTATTATACAAGTAAAAGTATCGAAATGCCGTAATAAAATTAATAATATCTCGATGTAATAATGATAACTGACAAGTGCTCACGTTCGCATTATTTTTTTTAAGCTTTCGAATGATCATAAAAAAGAAAAAATTATGGTTGAACACCACTCGCTCTGACGAAATTATGGCACTGTGATTATTCCGATTTTAATTCTGTTTTAAAATCTATAAGTTAGTTGTACATATTTTCTAAGGAATAACCAAGAAGGTTTTCGAATTAAAAATTTCCAACGTCGAAATTAATTATTTAAACGTTCTTATTTTAAACATTTTTTATCTATGGTTTTTTTTAAGCGCGTCTATAGAGTGAATTTTATTTTCTACAAAACTCTTCCATTATTCTTTATAAGTCGTATCAACAGATCTTAAGGTTTTTATAATAATATAATTTTGTTAGAGAAAAAGGTCTCAATTAGAATAATATAAGCTGCCCCCATTTCCTAAGTGTTCACAAAGAAAGTAACTCAGTGAAAAGGTATCACGTGCCAATAATAATTAAAATATTGTAAAAATTTATAGAAGTTTTGATAAAGAAAAAACGTTTGTAATCCTCTTAAGAAGACTGGTAGCGTATTTTTTTATGGAGTACTGAATAATTGCAAGTAATTTTTGAAATATGCACGCGTGAGTATGGTCGTTTGAGAAGAATGAATGATTTTTACACATACCTGCCAAAATTATTTAATATTCATTACAAATTACTCTTACGATTTATCTTGTGGTATGTTAATCATAAACAGTTATTATTACTAGTTGGACAGAAATAATTTTGATACATTGTATATTATTGTTATAAAAAATTGATCGGTCGCCATAAAGCTCAAAAATTTAATCACTGCATTACTTATTACAAGTTATTAAATAATTAAAAATTCAAACGACAGGTATTTCGTATTTAATCGGATTATTAAAAAGATATTTTTTTGCGGAAAATTTTTATAATAAGTAATTATAAATAGTAATTTCTAAATATAAAAAGAAATATAATCGAATAAGCTAAAAATGTGTTTATAACGTTTATAAAGTAAAACGATATTTTTCAATAATTAATATATTTTAAAGAGCTCAGCCATCCCATATCAAACCCCCCCCCCTAAACCGAGCCTGAATATTCGATATCCAAACGGCCCTTCTCTATTTGGGCCATTGTGTATAGATTAAAGTCTATTTTCAAGTCTACATTTAACGTAAACTTCACTCGAATTTATAACATCCACGCGTGTCATTAATACGCGTTCGAATTATACGGAAACTTATAACGGTTAACACGCGCCGACAAACTTCCTTGCGATTCCACCACGTATAATTACGACTTAAAAAACAAACCTCCGTCGTAAGAAACGCAGTTCGACTAAACTCTATCGATTAAATAATAGTAGTAGTGGTCGTAGCGATAGTATTAGTAGTATATTCGTAGCATAATTTTGCATAAAATCGAAGAAAACGGTCCCGCGCGAACATTAGCAGTCGTCCCCTTTCATTAAATTCGGTTCGGAATACGTTCACGGGACGTGTGAGAAGTTTGTTGGGTGGTCGTAAACCGAAAACAAAAACGGTAAAAAAAAAATGATAATCTCGAGCGCACGTGCAGCGCTCATAATATACACATTACGATATTCCGATATTTGGTATGCGGACTATTTTCTTGACGATTATTGCAAATATACAAACTTTACACGATTTAGAAAACGACCGTTTCGTTGACTTCTCCTAATAATAATGATGATCGTAATATAAGTTAAATACATCGAAAACGTTGGAAAATAATGTGGCTATTGAGTTCCTCTAGCACACCGGAATGCTTAAAATTCCGTTGAAATGTTTTATTCTTCCATTAGTTTACTCCTTTCAGGCGTCATATATTATTCCCGCGTCGTGCATGCTAATTAATTTTACCAAGCGGGAGGGAAAGCTGTGGAAAAGAAAAATATCGAGAAAATTATGTTTTGAAAAACATTAAATAAAATTATACGTACACGGTGAAAAAATTACAATCAGCAATCACTCAACTCGATTATTCTGTGTACTTTGGCAATACTCTAAACAAGACTTCGATATTTATAAAATAAATATATATAAAAGAGTATTAGCAAGATACAATCTACTTAGAAATCTTCCTAGAACTAATAGAGAATACGGTCGCACATAGTGCGAACCACTGGACTCGTAGTTAGTTTCCTCGTGAGAATATACGCTTATTCGGTATGGAGTCGATCAAAATACGATAATTAATTGTCTGTGGCATTGAATGATATACGCGAGATCATACGCTTTATATTCATTAGCAAGTATAGTTTCGCCGAAAATTACAAGACGGGTAACTTCAGACATGGGATAATCTAAGCAGCTAAAAGATGAAAGACGGTCTCTGTATGTGGACATATGGAAATCAATACAAGAACGTCCGTTAAACGGAAACTTACCTCGATTCTATAGAAAATCATTAACGGATTAAAAATTGAAGTGGCGAAAATTAAATCCTAAAAATGGACTTAAGTAAAGAAGATGAGGGATTTGCATGTAGAGAACGACAATCAAACGTATATTTTCTGTGTTACATCACGAATCCATTACAACGCACAAAAGTCACAAACCTATATAAATGCGCATAATGGTAACTATACGTATTATATAATCTGAGACCGTTATTTGTATCTCGTTTGATTATTTGACGAATTATTTTTCATATTTGCGATATTATGATTTCACTCACGTTCTTCTAAGCAGACGTAAGAAATACTCGAGATAGTAATCGTCGTTTTTAAAAACGCAATCATTATCAGCACGATCGAGTTTATTAGATACATTATTGGCAAATGCTGAATATTTAATAAATATTTTGACAAGAATGGTAAATAGATTTGAATATCCCCCCTCCCCTCACAAATAGATAAAAACTAAAAATAATGCCCGTTGGCTTGGGTAGTGGCGTCGGCCGTTGAAAACCGAGCTGTTTAACTTATAACCTGAATAATGAGGACCTTGTGTAACAGAGGTGCCTCAACACGCACGCGCGGTGGCGATTACGACGATTTCGGGCGCGAAAAACGATTGTTATCCTTCATATGTCCCGCGGCAACAACGAATTTAACGACTGTACGCTGACCGACAGTCGTGTGTTTATCGTTTATCTACTCGATAACGGCAACCAACAGCGTAAAACAAAAGCGTTAACGCAATATATTTCATTATGATATAATATTGTTATATATGTACATATATTGACGCGTGTACCCGGCGGCGGTCAACTACAATATCCATATATACCAAAGAGATAACCGTTGTCCCAAAAAATATTAGATAATTATATGTATTCCGCCGGGTTCGACACTCCCGAGAATTTGTTCCATAAATATAGGTACATTATATAATACTCACCTCTTCACCGGACACGGTAGACTGTTAGAAAGCGAAATTACGCTTTTTAAAATGATTTCAGTAAAGTGTGATCGAGACCAGACAATCTCAGCCTTTTTTGAGAAACCCGTATTTTTATGATATATACATATATGGTGTTTTAATTAAATGTCCGAAGCATCGATATTGCGTACAATATTCTAATCCACACTCTATATTAAACGTCTATCGCGTTTAAATTACAAAATCATGTGGGAATTCCGTTAATTTACTGAAACATTAAATATCTTCATAAAAAAATATTACCATTATTCGCGTTATGCCATAAATAATAATTTTTATACTACGCGAATATTTTAAGTAATAATACATTTTAAATCTATAACATTTTTTTAGCTAAAACTTTATACGTTTATATATTGCTGCAATTCGATTTCGCGTATTTTCTTTTTTTTTGTGAAAAATTGTTCGTTTTTATCAATTTGTTAACTGATATGCTGTATTTCATCCATAACCACACACTCACACTTATTTATATACGTAGATCAAAGAGTTTGGTCGAGTACGTATTAATATTTGATCAGATTTATTACGACTCGACAAAAAGTAACTCGAATGCACCAATTATCTGATTTTGAAAACGACTCGTAAACGCGATAAAGAATAATTACATTTTTGGAACTCTACAGTGAAAGTGGGAGAAAGAAAAGCGCAGAAGGTATTTTTATTTAAATATACCAATTCCTCTTTGACGGGACGAGGGCAATTTATTTTAAGTTGTAGCGTAGCGTGCGCGTTGAATAAAAAAAAATCTTTTAATTGGGTACTTATTTTGCTCATATTTATATACCAACTTGAAATCCCTTTTTCAATTTAACTTGTAATAATACAAATTTCCCTCTCATCATAAAAGAAATCCTTTTTACGCTTTTTACAAACATGTGATATATTTAAATGTATCTACGCTAATATTATAAGTAACATATGTTTTTTTTATTCGTATTAATAATAGGTATATTATGGTAGAACTTTAATGCGTTCGTGACAAAATAAAAAAAAGTTACGATTTACGTTAGTTATATTGTATACGAATTTCGCCCACGTAATAATATAGTCATTAAATGTAAGTCGCGTACACAAACATACGTACACACGATACACAACCATTACGTGCGCGCGCGCGCGCACACACACACACACACACACACACACACACACACACACACATGCATATTAAATAATGTTGTTAAGTACTCGTGTTATACATATGTATATGTAGTATTGTTGTGTACGTTTAACATAATATAACGATTGTTACATTTCATTAAAATAGAGATATTCGCAATTGTCGTATTATAACGATCGTTTGCTTGAACTGAGGAAACCGCTGATGTGACAGAAAACAAAATAAACCTACTTAATAATGTATTGTTTTAAAAAGCATCACATTTCCACGAGATCGTCATTCATATGGCTGAAAGCCTAAAGAGCCTTGTTTCGCTTTAATATATATATACGCACACATTTTTTTTAAGTTTTACGCGTTTGAGTTTAGGTTAGGTTGATTCCCGCCTACCATATATTAACATTGTATAAAACACGTTGAGGATGATAAAATATCAGAGAAATTTTCGTTGCCGGAAACCGTCGGAAAAATATATCGGCTAAAGGGAACAGTCGGAAACGGGCTGGTGGGCCAAAAATAAACTCGGAAATTCGACGAGGCATTTATTCAGCTCCGCTAGCCGTTCAACAAAATCTGTCACCGCAGGAGTCTGTCTCGGACGCTTCGAGAATTTATTTTTCCAAATCATGTATACACACACACACACACACATACATAGTGTGACATTATCGGTTTGTGGTCAACGGTAATATATAAAACATAAACATTCTACGTCGACGTAAACCGCGACAAAAGTGTCCTCCCGGATGTATTCATACTTATACATTTTATCGTAAAACTATACATAATATGTATACGGGTACCGGACTTAAATCCTTCCGGATTTATATTCCGAATCCGAACAACAACAACAAAAATTAGATTGATCGTTTATTCATAAAGTTTTGTTTTTGTTATTTTTTACATATATAATCTCACTTGGGATTTACCTGGTCGAACGAAACCGTTGATCTTTTTGACCGCGTTTCATTTTTTTTTCACGATCCTACAAGTTTTAAAGAAAATAAACACGATCTCCGATATAATATTTCGATTTTAGCCGGTTCGTATTAAACAGTTCATATATTTCGGACTGTCCCGAAACACGCGAGCCGGTTACGGAGTTGACTCAGGCGTCCTTCGGTGTATAATAAATATGTATAGAAAATGCGGTATTGCGGTAACATAGGCAAACCGTATAACGATATCTCTGGCATATACATTAATAATATGTCGCTTACAGTCGTTTAGATAAAAGCTATTTTTCAGAAAACAAAACCGAATTAGCCACTTCCTCTTTTCAGTATTGTAAAGTAATTGGTTGAAAATATTTTAGTAAACGTATTTTAAATACGTTATGTAATTATTGTAAACTTTTATTTCATAAATTCTTGTATAATATTTACATTAATAATCACCAATAACTATGATCGTGGTAAGCATTAATTGGAAACAAATTTAATTTTTATCATAAATATCAACTTTCGCTTTAATATTTTTAAAAAAGATTTTCTAAATAATAATTTTTATTATTAACAAGTATATTTATATACTCTTTTAATATAATTGTATATAGGTATATTTGTATTTGAGAATTAGTCGAGTGTCAGTATTTAAAATACATTTAAATAGTATTTTTTACAACATTTCACTTACCTACTCTCATTTTTAAAATTCTCTCTATATAAAACAAATACTAACCGGATTATTAAAAGAAAAAAGGATGGAGTATTAAACACTTCAAATTTATAATAGGAATAAAAGAAAGAAATAAAACGTCTTTCACTCGAATTCAAAAGTCGATTTGGTTACGTTGTACCTGTGGTTGATATACTTAACTTGATAAGTTTATACGTAAGCGTTATAAAAAACATCGAATTTCGTGACTATAATTGCATCACGACAATCGGACAGGAAATCGTTCGCAAAAAAAAAAAATAAGACAAAAACGGTTAACCGTGGTGCGCGATTTCTCCCGATCGCGGTCGAAAAGTCGTGTCGGACGTTAATGGTTGACGCGACGTCGTTCGGATGGTTTATCGAGAACATAACCGGAATAGAAACTATATGGCAGTCGTGAGTACATTATTTTAATACGGAGAATAGGCGAAAAGCGAAACGAAGCGCAATAATGTACCGATTAAACGTAATTGGACGCGGAGGTACGCACCCGCGTTTATATTGCGTGCGATTTCCTACGCTATAAACAACGTACGCCCCACTCGCGTTCGTCCCATCGGCCTGTAACCGTTAACCCGGTATACGGTTTCCGTTCGCAAAAGTACAACTATATATGTGTGTGTGTGTGTATAGATATGCTCCATTGTGTAGACATTCCGTTTCGACGACGACCGCGGTTTAACTCGTAAATTTTGACGGTAATACCGCGTGATTTGGCGGGGTCTCGTTGGCACTAACCTGACCGCGTGCTTCGTTTTTGAATGGCGGAAAGGAAGAGGAAGATACCTTTTCGAAGGCACGGTCGGGGCCCGTCCGAAACAGAGGAACCGTGTCGTTTTCGGTAGTCATTGAAACGAAATAAATAACCCGAACGAAGCCCGCGGACATAATATATATATATATATATACACACATACACGAGTATACATCGTGGGTTGAGAGTAAAAAAATGGTCTACGTCGTAATTTATCGACAAATCGTCATATTTCGTACTATATACGAGATTGGTTTTTTACTTTTTAGTGCACTTACATTCATAAAACTAACAGCATACACGCAATTAGATCAATTGTTTGAGGTTGATAAATTTTTTTATATCAAAATATATGATACTTCTTCTATAATAACTATACTCGCTTCAATATATTATAACAATATTTTAATGGCACGACAATTATTTTAACGTCACCTTTATTTTTTGACAATATATATTTATCTAGTAATCGCTTAGTTTTAAATTATTCGCGAAATTTTCTATACTTAATATAAATCAGTCACGGGATACAATATATTTTATACAAACGAGTCAAGAAACGTTGAAACAAATTTTTTCATTTTTCGAGACTGTAATTAAAGGAATAGCACGGTTTTTGTAGTTATTTACGGCGAATTAAAAAAACAAAATTATTTTATCATTTATATATATATATATATATATACGTCGACAGTTGTCACTTGGTGATTTTAATGCCACTTGCAACGTCGTGACTTATTTTCGTCCATCAAAAACTTACGAAACGGGTAACCCCTGAGGAAATCACGAATAATTAATTAATACAACGACAATTAGTATCCAATCGGCGTCTGTTTCACGGTAATCATTTCTTGTATAATTTATAATATTTTATTGTTTTGCGTGAAAACTATACGTAAAATAATTACAAAGACGAGTTTTCGTCACTAACAAAACTTCATCCGTCTTCCCTAGGGAATATAAGAGTTGAGTAAAAAATATTCAGTTTCGCTAACGCTCAACAAAAGCGCATAATTTATTATATACATCAAATACTAAACTTAATTGTACAATATATTCGATAATATAGCGGACTGTCTGAATAATCTAAAGTCAATTCTATTACGAGAGTAGTTGTCATCTAATCGGAATATCGAAATAATTTAGTAGTAATAAATCAGTAACTTAAAGCAAATATATTTTTATCCTCCCGAAATAAAAACTCGCTTTAAGTCTGACCAATGTATGAAATATCCGTAAATAAATTTATTTATTTTTGGGCAATTAGTCGTCATGTATATCGATGCGTGACTGCAAAGTTTAATATTTCTATATTTCTTCTATCTGATGATGATAAGATAATATCAATGTATCTGTCACTGAAACCGGGTCGATAGCTCTAAAGTTAAATCCTCAAATGCTTTTGAAAAATGTTTTTTTATTTATATATATGTATACAATGGTAGATGATGTGAAGAGATTGAATAATTTAAGCAAAAGGGTTACGCGAGAAGTAAACGAATATAGTGAATAACGGAATAACGCCAACATTTTGCAACTAATAGATATCAAAAAGAGTAACGGGATTTAAAATATAGAAGAAGGTGAAGTTCTTAGAAGAAACTCACCCCTTCCCTGTCAATTAGTTCGTCCAAATTTTTTGTATAGTTTATTTTTAAATATTTGCGGCGTTAGTTATACTACGTGACGCCTAAAAACTTCTAATAAAGCGTTCCGCGAAAAATCTATACCAAATATTATTAGTATTTAGTTTTATAGCAGTTTATATTACGTGCGCGTCAAAGAGTTTTCAAAAAGGGGTGTGTGTGTGTGTGTGTGTGTGTGTGTGTGTGTGTGTGTGTGTGTGTGTGTGTGTGTGTGTGTGTGTGTGTGTGTGTGCACGCATATATATATAAAATTAACGGCCGTTGTATTTCGTTAAATAACTAATGGTCGTTTTTAACTCGATATAATCCGCCGCGCGCACGGGTTTTGACGGACGGTCGGAGTAATTTGCGAGAGGATTATTTTTATTCTAAATGTATATGTATAAATGTTCCCGTGGTATAGCAGTAGGGGTTTTTTCGCTGGCAGGGACTATCAGGGGAGAGTGAAAACATTTACTGCGGCAGCGTATAATTAATCTTTCGGCTCGGCTTCGAGTGCTCCGCGACGGGGATGACGTGGAGGCGGAGATAGGGTTTCACTAACGGCGATACTTTGATAAATCGCCAATATATATATATATAACGTATGTGAGGAGAAAAGAGAGGACTCTGTGATATCCAAACGGCGTGTCCCGCGGGAGAGGAGTTCCAGGTAGACGCGCGGGTTTCATTAGTACAACATTTTTCCCGGACAAAAGGGTGAGCGAGAGATCGAATGCGAAAGTCCGACTGTCGTCCGGCATCGGAGATAATTATTTTTTTTTGTTTCGTCCCCGTTTGAATTGTATACGAAATTATTACCAGCTTCACAAATTATTTACGCAATTTGAAGCAATATGTGTGTGTGTGTACGTAATCTTGAGAAATTCCGTGATATACGTAACCGTGGTTTTACAAATAAATTATAGGATGTCAAAGTATATGTAGTCGATAACGGTGATAAAAGTCCGAAATTTAAAAAATACTCCGAACGCTAATATTATACTGCACGCCTAATGATTAATTAACGCTTGTTTATATTTTGTTATTCGAGAATTGCTTTTAAATAAAATTTAATTAAATCGTCAATAGTATTTATTAGAACTTGGCTAATGTGACATCTGTTATTATAACATAAAGCATCATCGAATACACATCCGTGATTCGAACGAACGAATTAAATGTTCACAATTTCTCGATATTTGGTATTCGGAAATTTACCTCGTGCAGTCGGTAATATTATTTAAATTCTACCGATATTCGTACTTTTACCGTAACGTATTTATGTATATACGAAATCTACACAATCGTCGTGAAATCGAACACAAATACACATATACCAATTTACGCGAACTGATTCAATAACAAGAGAGAGATTTAGGAATTTAATGCCCATCGTAAAGAAATATTACAAGCAGAAGTAAAAATATCGCTTTTGAATTCTTATCCAGATGTAATGGGTACAGCCGAAAGAAGATTTAAGAGAAATGATCAATATACAATAAATACGTTATAATAATTATATATATGTACACAGGTATGTTCGTTATCACGTATAATATCATATTCGACGCGATATTGTTCGCAAAATCAAAAGTCAATCTCGTTCGTCTATATTTTCACGCCGTAAAAATGTTTTAAGTTAAGATTGGATCATTTTACGATAATTCGAATGTTTCGTAAAAAATGTCAATCTTAGCCGACCCTATATTTATAGATTGATTTCTTTTCGTTTAATATGTTAATACATGTTTCATATAGTGTTACATGTTAATCTTGTATTCAATTTTCGAGTCTTAAATTTTTGTCGTTATATTATTCAAAATATATTACAAGTTTACAACACATTTATCGTTATTAACAGGGACAGGATATTGATGGCTTAAATGTATTAAACTACCTCGAAATAAAACCGTGAAAAGTTTTCGCGAAGTTAATTTTAATTATTGATTTAAACGTTTCATTGAGTACCGGTTGAATGAAAATACTCCGCGTTAAATATTTAAGTCCCTATTTTTTATTTAATTGGAAACATAAAACGGCTAACGTACAATAAATATAGACTTCGTGTTACCTGCGTTGTAGTATATATTTAGGTCGCGAGTGTTTAAAAAATTGAAACTAATATTCGATTATAAAAATGGAAGATTTTTAAGAAAATCGTTCGTGTATAAGCACTAAGCGCCGAGCGTAGGTGGTTTTAAAAAGATCAATATGAGACCATACAAGCGCTATCATATATATTGTGACCAACATCGAAATTTTCGTTATTAGATATTTATAAACAAGAATTTTAATAATTTAATTTTAACCTTTCCCGTCGGGATTCCGACTAAAAGACAAAACTATATATTACATTCCATTAGAAGTACACATATTAAGTCGAATATACGACTGAAAACATTTCGTGGACATAAATATTGTCGAAATAAAAAATTTAAAAAACCGCCGTTTCTTAAATCGGTATATATATATATATATAATACTCAGTGGCAAGTAATTTGTCAAAGAGATTAAAGTGCTAACAGATATGATATATTACAATCGTAACCAAAAAGTAGCCTTATATTACTTGGAGAATAGAAGTGCAACGATTTTATTAATTTAAATTGTAGAGGTACGCGTATAATAGATAATTTAATGCAAGATAAAATTATTTTCTCCTTATATAAGATTGTTTGTGATTTTACGATGCGGGTGATTCATATTTGACGAGATACTATTGATGAGGACTACTTCACCTGTACGTTAACTAGCGCTCGGATATTTAGCGGTTATTAATTCTTATTACGAATACGATATTTGGACTATTGGACTCGCAGTCGTGTATTCGAGTAATGTCTCAACGTATTTATACAGCTCGATTAAATAACACAAATTTAAAATCGATTACACCCATGGAAAAACAATGACCAATGAAAAGGTAGATGGGACTGAATCCCTAATAACCTATGCCACCGGCAATAACTGTGTTACTATATTTGTATTCTATACGTCTTCTAAGAACTGCTTGTAACACAATTTTAATCGAAAACACGAGCGCGTAATTTCACGAACTCAAACGCGCTTTCATATCTTTTAATCTACTTGCTACTGTATACTATGTATACCTTACTCGAGTATACACACAATACCACTCAGTGTTTTCTTATTACTTATACATGTTTACATAGCTAAGAGAACCCTTTGGTGTCCTCATTCTTGTCTCTGTGTGCTTCTTTCGAAATATGCGTGTATAGAAGGAAAAGGATTAAGAAGATATCATATCATATAAGAGGCTTCATCGACAGAATACGCAAAAACGGAGTATATTCCGCTGATTATATACGGTACCGCGTCTTTACGATGACTAACTGCGACGTATAGTTCTCATCAAATAAATGCTTTTAAGTAATCCGCGAACGCAAAAACGATTATCGAACGACGGCGACGGAATGTATATGCGTAATACGCACGTACGAATATATACTTTATACTCAAAGGGTTCGAAACGCACAACGCAAAAATATCAAAATACTCAGCGAAATATTCAAGCACGGATTAATGTCGTAAAGTTAATTACTTTTTTTTTTTATTTATTTTTCAACGAATCGTTTTTTCAATAAATTCGTTTTGGGAAAGACTTCGGTTTTATAAGAAGTTAGAATAAGTTAGGTCGGGCTTTAGCGAAATAAAACGAGTAAGAACTTTTTGAAAACCGTGATAAACCGCGAAAAATGAACGCTTCGATCAGTGACATAATTGAGGATTCGAAAGAAGGATC
This sequence comes from Geopemphigus sp. TES_GeoC_2020, assembly GCA_025469175.1. Classification (NCBI taxonomy): domain Eukaryota; kingdom Metazoa; phylum Arthropoda; class Insecta; order Hemiptera; family Aphididae; genus Geopemphigus; species Geopemphigus sp. TES_GeoC_2020. The sequence continues at coordinate 18,105 of JAIPRN010000197.1, forward strand.
ATGTAAATTTTGAATTCATACGAGGACTTTACCTCAACATTGTATTTAAAAGGAAATGACCGATTATTATCAAATTGAAGTACGTCTAACGTACAGTAAAAAACAGAATTATAATTTTGTATTTTGGTTTCTAGTAAAACTAAAAACAAGAGCACTTTTTTTAATTGTATGGAGGTATGTAGGTAGCGAATATTATAAATAATATATATATATAAATAGTAAGCGAATTAAAATATATTTGTAACAAAAACCAAGTAAATTGTAATTTTAAACCTTTTTAAAGGGATTTTAGTATAAATCGAGTGTCAAACAAAATTAATTTACGTAACTACGAAAAATATCGAGAACGTGTTTTTTTAATTTTACATCAATAATCTTAATGTATCGGCTTCACTAACATCCAAGCAAAACTATTAAAATTATTACGCAAGGATATAGCATAATTTTAATGTAGTTCATAAATGGGCACAAAAAGTTTAAAAAACGACACGAATGCACGAATTTGATAATATTATGAATAAAAAACAATACGTGTAAACAAAACGTATCATGTTCGGTAAATTATGTAGGCATTGACAATTTTGCCTTTATCCTATGTCAAAAATAAACACCTTGTACTGCGTGTAGTTTAACGCGATGTTAATGTTCTTATTCAACATAAAATACATTATTATCTGTACTAGAAATGTAGACTTAAATATAATATATAGCTGGCCCGGATAAACCTTTGGCATCAAAAACCGTATACGGGAAAATATATGTATATATGTTTGCGCGGCAACATTTATAACACGTGATTTAAGAAAATAGAATTAACTACCAATATTAACGTTAGCACTGGAACTTTTTAAGCTACGATATCTAACCCGCCACGGAAAAATCGCGATTCGCGTTTTTTTTTTTATTCTTTATTCTACGCATAATATAGTTTTTTCTTGTTCATCCCACGAGAGCGAATGGTATCGGATAAGACAAGACGCGACGGCGTTGCCAAGAACTTTTGAACAATGGCGAACATTTTTAAATACGCGTTTTACAAAACAATATTTTCTACGAGCTAAACTTCAAATATCGCCATTATTGAGCCCGTTAAAATGTATTCCGAGTTTCGATTTAAAAATTTTAAACCGCGGAAACGTTAATTGAAATTATTTCCCGTGGAAATATTTCTAGACTGACAGTTGTGCAAGGCAGTTGTAGTCCTTTTTAATGTGATTTGACAATAATATGTAATTTTAATATATAATATTTAAAGGCACGTCGAACGTTCGTAATAGATTTTTATGACAAGAAAACAATATCGTACACAACGGACTATAATTTATTACTTAATAAACAAGTATTTGATCTAAAACTCAATTAATCTAAACTATACACGTATGTGAAAATAGAATCTACAGAGATCGATACGGCGTTTTGTCGAACGTGTCTTCTTTATAACACAAAAGGAACAAAAATAGAAAAAATAAAACACGTTAAACCGGTGGCAAAAAAGAAATAAATTCTACAGTAAAGCTATTATCGTAAACAGTATATACGTGTTTTTCGCCGTTTCAAAAACGGCAACTGCAGCAATGACCGCCATTGACCGACGGTTTTCATTTTACCGGTAGCGAACCATCTCCACTTTCTTTCTATATGTGTATAGTAATAATAATAAAATATAATCGCTGCCAAACAAACATTTATGATCGGGTTCAGTACGCGAGAACGACGCGTACAATAAATAAATATATTCGCCAATAGTTTCATATTACCAATAGGTCAACTACATTTTCGTACTTATTGAGTGAATGAATATGAAAAAAAGATGGAAATTAAATTTAGTGTTTAATATTAAACCTTTCCGTTCATATGTCTGTGCATTAACGTCTATAAGGTAAATAATAATATATTTTTAAATAGTAATTACATTTTTTTTTTAAATATACTTATATCGAAAACTAATAATGCCAATCTATCCTATAACATAAGCAAAGAGCGGTTATACAAGGAGTAGAATTGTTATATTAATTCTTTCCCATTTAAAGCAAAAATCAAATATTGAAACATGGAAGTGGAATATATTAATAACGTTTATTTAGTTATGATCTGGGCTACAAAATGTATATTTGATTTCGTTATCTATCAGAAATTTGATTAATTACTGATTTGTAAATTATATATATATAAAACGAAATTTTGGTATTTTTAAATTTAATAATTTAATGTCTATATAACTATAAAATAGTCTATTATTAATTCGATTTTATTTAAATAAAATAATTTTGTTGAAACTATTGAAAAGTCAATATAATTGGTTAATACTCATTTATAATATAAATAATACAATTATAATAAAAAAAATTGAAAACCTATAATTGTCAATAATACCGTTCTAGAATTGCATAATTTTGGGGAATAAATCTTTCATTTTAGTTGTAGTAATTTCCATTTTTCGACAAGAGAGATTGTTCGTTTCACTTGTATCCGTACTTGCCCCAAATAGACATTTGAAGTTCAGCGTTGCCTATATAGTTGTAAATACAACGTACATGTACCTGATATTCATTTTCATTCGCGACGGACGCTAACCATTTTTTTTATCGTTATTTTTTAAACTCACCGTATATTATATACCCGCATAGTGAGAATAATATTTAGACAGTCGTATACGTACGTATTATTATTATTAAACATATACAAACACAAACGTCATCCACTCTACGTATTTTTCGTATACACGTGGCAAATATAAATGCTTTATAATATTGTATGTGTGTGTATAATTCCGTGAATAAAAATATATTTAAATGTCTTTTAAACGTTTTTTGTCCATCATCCGCATCCTTTTCATTTCTTTTTCCTCCTGTGCATTAAGAACTATGTAGACGAAGAACACACATACAAGATATATATATAATATTATATTACAATAATAATATAATACCACCGTGGAACATTAACATCATACACACTCCCCTTCTTCACCCTTTCCATCGCCAATAGTTCCACACGACAATATAAAATACTTTACTACGTACGTAATACGTGCGTGCGTTTGTGTCGGTTAGGTACCTATACCTTCATACACACACACACACACACACACACACACACACACATATATATACACGTATACCTGGACTGTAGGTACCTACATGCATACTTATACATTGCGACTACCCGCTAGCAATTTGTCATCTCTGCAGTGGATTCAGTAATCATTTTAGTCCGACGACCGGGTGGCGGCGTATATGAAGAAAATACACGTCCTTAAAGGATACGCCTGAGTATCGTTTTGATTAATAGCTCCCGTAAAATATCAAAAAACCAAGCCCCCCCCCCGTTGTGCGAGCATATATATATATATATATATATATATATGTACTCGCGAGACGCTATGGGTGCCTACTGATTTATGTATGAGTGTTCACATTTACAGGTGGGCCACCACCACTTTTAGCCCCCTCATCTAAACACTACCGATACGGTAAACAATCTTGTCGATGTGCCCGCATATATATGTATGAAATCATAATGTACACGTGTGCTACGTCGAGTTCCACGGGTCCTCCATATTAAAATATTCGTAGGGGACCGAGTTAACATTTACACGAATCGTGTATTTCTAGTACACTATAGACAATATGTTATTATACATAAAACACGGTTTGAGACAATAGCGGTCTTGACAAGTTCCGAGAGAGAAGTGTAACATTTTTTCATACATAACTCAGCTTCTACTTTTTCCCCCATCAATACTACAGTAGTACTAAATGTTTAACTATGTAAGCGATGATTTAATCTTAAAGACTAGTTAAACTTAATAATATTAAAACTATATTCACGGTGATTTTAAAGACCGAATAATAAAGTAACTTTTAAACAGGTTTGTAGTCAAACTAATTTTATTCGCAACTACAATAGTCTTTACAGTTGTTAGAATTGAAGAAAATTTAATTGAAATACTAACTAAATAAATTGAAGAATTATACCTAAGAATTACACACATTGCCTCGTTAACGGTTACGATATCATAGTGTTCCATCGTTCCCAGCTGTTAAGCACGTGGACATAAAAAAATCCTTAAAGGATGGCCAATCTTCTTTGTTAAACAACTATGGTTAGAGAACCTAACAAACGAAATGGAAAAAAAAATAACGAGCCTCAAGAATTCTGTAAATGTCGGTTCCAGTGTATCACTTAATCAAAAACTGTTAGAATTCAATTATTATGTTCAATTTGATAGTAATGAAATAAATCGTCGCATTTTTAAAATGTGTCTGAACGAAATTCTACAGAATATTATTGTTATTCGTTATACTTTTTTCAAATTCAAACATCGTGCATTTCAAAATAATTTACGATGAACGATTTTTAAATAATATTCAAATATTACATATCTAAACTTTCCATAAATGTCTCATTCGGATATGATGATAACTTTTCCAGTTTTTTAAAAACTTGATCGTTTTCTGTAATTTTTCAAAAGAAAACTATTTATAGCACAGAAAAAATTATTAAATAAAATTCGACTAGATATAATTTGCTATTGTAAAATAACGGAATTCTTTTTACGCAAAAAAGTGTTCACAACCAAAACAGCACATTATATTAATAAAAAATTCATCGCTTACTCGAAATCTAAAAAAATATTTTAATATACTTTGTTTAATGTGTGAGGAGCATGCCGCGAGATCAATGCATATTGAATCTATATAGTATATACTCGTGAGAAACGTAAGTGTCACGGTAAAGACCGTGAATGTGATATAGATAAGATATGGAAAAAAAATATGTGTTAGGCATTAGAAAATTTTACAAAATATTTTAGATTCTGAGCAACGAATTTTACAAAATATATTATGTATGCGATCACTTTTCGACTTCGAAATAACATTACGCACGTAATATTTCTTATATCGTCGAATAGTTTATATTTCATATATTCATTCTTATACTCCAAAATAAGAATTTCTTCGTATTATGATGATATATATAGTTGAAAAAAAATTATTTTTCTAACCGTTCTGCGTATTTGTTATACGTAAAATAAAACGGTTTTTATACATTGAATATTGCAAAACTTGACGTTTACGATTTTTACGAACATATTAAGGTTGATTTTTAAAGATATTGAAGCATAATATTACACGTTGAAAATATCCTAATTTTTTTCTAAATAATTAAAAAATATTAATAAAATTCGAGAAGGTGATAGAGCCACATGCTATGGTCCACTCCTATGAGTTTGCTGTCGATCGTTAAACTATCATAATATTATATCGGACAAGTGCTCTAAAGACGTATAGACGTATAGACGTATATTTTATCGGAAACGTACGCATCTTATTTATTATTACGTCACGTTTTACATATCGTTTTTATTGAAATATACAACGCCAGGCGACTTAATTTATCAAAAACTTTTAAGTCTAATCACGAGTAACTTCTTTCTATTTTACAATAATTTATTTCAGGAGTTATATAGGAAATAACGTTAACTTAACCCGTTTTTTGCTCGATAGTATCAAAATAAATCGTTAAATATAACATAAAAATGGTTCGTGACTATCAACGACCAGTAATAGAACTTATTCGTGCAGTTTAAAACAGTGTTGGCTTTCATTATAACATTAACAATAAAAAGCGAAAGAACTAAACGACTTATTAAGCTTAACTATAAAACAGAAAATATACTTGTAATTACATTTTTACAAGTACCTAATTACATTTTATAGTTTTCAAATTTTATTATTAGATTGTATCTGTATACTATATTATGTCACTTCTCATTTGCTTCTATGTTTTTATTAAATGTACTATGCGTCCATATAGATTAAATAAAGAACGCGTGATAAAAAAAATAATAAAATAACTTTTTATGGACGTCGAAAGAAAAAATGAAGAGAAAACCGTACAAGAGATAGAGAGAGAAAGAAGGGTTCGCATTTTTCAAGTACATGCGCCACCGCGGGACACTTAGCATTCCGCGAACATTTTGCGGGAAACACTACGAGCGCGTCATCACTACAAGTTTGCTAATATACGATCGAGACCTGTATTTATACACCGCGCAATGTGGTCTTTTTCTAACATTCGCGATGACACATCGGACATGGACGCATAATTAAATAGTCGGTCTCGATATTTCGAAGGGCCTGTCGTCGTCCGTATTGTACACGATGGCCACGCCCCGGAATAAAAATTTGTTAGCCCTCTCTAGGCACGCATTTATGTGGCTGGAAAGCCAAAATGTTCATTCCCTCACTTTGCCCCTTTCTCGCACTCGACGTCAACTCTCTTTTTCTGGACGTTTTCCCGTCTCTGTTTTTCGGATTTTTCCTACATATACGTACATGTATAGGGTGCCGTCCGCGATTATCTCGAGTTTATGGCGTATGTGACAACTATATATATAAATAAATATATATATATATATACGTCGTATACGTTTACTGTTGAAGGGGCAGTTTTCCGGTCGTTCCGCTTCCCTCCGCGATTATTTTTCTGCCCTGCACACGTCCTTATCGACGCATAATAATAATAATATAATCCCGAACAAAAATCCTATCCGGTAATTACATTTCGGTCTGCGGTGGCAGCGAGTCCCTCTGTATGTGGTATACGTATATATATATATATATGTATACATACGTTTATATGTATGCGAACGCCTTCTATCGTAAGTACGTTTCAATCTCTATACCACATCGCCACTCTTTATCAAGCCCGCCCCGAGAAAACGAAATCGTATTAGCCGGATTATTATTATTATTATTATTATTATTATTATTATTTGCTTTTCGAAGACCGTGGCAAGCAGTAAAAAATATCACACTAACGATATTACGCGATATATCTCGACTTCTCTTTACAAAACTTATGAACAGGCGCGTACACAATGATGTTCGGGAAATTTTTTTTTTGTAAAACAATTTAATTTAGACGTTGACTAACTTAAATGAAAATTTTAATTCTCAACAACGATATCTAGTCTAAATCAGAAACTTTAATGACTCTTTACAACATTATACAACATTTGTAGTCACGATAATTACTAATTAGTACCTAATGATGTACTTAATTATCTACAGAAGAAAATTCACAAAAGTGAAACGATAATGTTTTTATTGACCTCCCGTGCTATATTTGTAACTTATGCATATTAAACCGCCTAGATTTCAATTATTACTATTACGTACATTTATAATAATTATATATAAAGTATCTATATTAAAACGCTTTAAATTTATACAAAAATTAGTCTATTATTCTGTTAATATTTTAATACATATTTTAAATAGATTTAGATATTTCAATTCTATCAAAACCAAATTGGTTTAAAACTAAATTAAAATTTTTGAAAACATTTTAATTTAAATGTAAATAATTTAATTTACATATATTTTCGTATACAATAAATTCACTTGATGACTTTTTGTTAATAAAAATTCGATAAAAAGCAAAAGAAATTTGTATAAAGATGATTGAAATGGGTAGAAATTAAAACATTTGTGTTTCATAACTAATAGATACATAAATACTCTGGTAAAATGACATCCTTCAAAACGGTTTTGATCTCAACTCATTAAATTTAGCAATAAATAGTTCGCGTAACACGGTATCGATTAAAAATCGTATAGGAATGGTTTCCGTAGTAGAAACATTTTTTTGTTCTCGACGAAAACATACCACGAAAGTATATCTCATTTTAATGCATTTTGTTTAGTCATCTATATTATTTTGAAAAAAATTGAGAAACATTTCCAACGTAAAAATATCACTAACCGAATTACAATTGTCTAGTGCCATCAGTACGTCAGCTTTCATTATTTCTTGGGATGCGATTGAAAAAATATTTTTATTCGCTTAAATATCATGTGACTCATTACAAATAATCAATACTGATTTATTTATCCCGTTGTTTTGAACGTGTATATAGACATATATATATATACATGTGTGTGTGTGTGTGTGTGTGTATGTATGCGCGCACGTATACGTTTCCCCTTAAGTATATTTCTGTCACCTACTTACTTTCTCGCTCACGGAACCCTACGAGCAAACGAAATGGTATTAACCGGATTATTATATTGCTTTCGGAGACCACGGCAAGTGCTAAAAAAATATTACTAGACTACAATAACACAAATATATATATTCGGTGTGTATACGAAAACACGATGACTTACACCCAAAAATGATTTTTCTTTACCAAAGCCACGACACTACTACTTACGTTTCTTATCATCGAACAGTTATTTTTATTTATTATTATTTTTGTCAGGTTTTTATTGCGTGTGCTTCTCCCCTATGTACACACACATACGCAAATATATATGTTACATAATATGTACATTCTATATTTGACATGGCCAACCTTTTTAAAATAACGTACAACAACCCGTCGTATACATTTCACGAGCATTAGTACATTTTATATATGAACTATCATCATATTATAATCCGAAGAAGAGATATTTTTTTGTCATATTATAATATATATATATATTTGCCTTATTTACATAATGTAAATAATTTGAAAAAAAATACACACACCCCAAGTCACAATTGTACCTGTAATATACACAAATCCTCTCTCTACAAAGTTTCGTATTTATATATATATATATTTGTTATCTAACTGCTATTTATTTAACTTGCTAACGACAGGACGTGAAACGGTTAGTCATTGTTGTATTATAATATAGTACCGGTATCTTCGAGAGCTTAATACTTTTAACGATGTATATTACCGTGTTATATTTAACTGAACGCATTCGACGATCGAGAAAACAAAACGTTCGTATAGAACCGTGCTAAACAGGCATTTTAATATATATATATTATTACTATAATACTTCGTTAAGTAAACTAGGTAGTAAAACCAGAATTTGATAAAACGAAGAAATGTTTTTCCGTGTTTGACTATGATAATAAAATGATAAACATTTTACAGGTTGACCAGAAATTAAATAAAAAATTAGTTATTAATCTATCTCAAAACATTTCACTCTACGCGTTTTGCAATTTTTTTTATTATAAGTCATTTCGACGGAAATAAAATAGTAAAAATAACGAAATATAAATTACGCCAACGAATATTAAAACAGTGTCATTTACTACGGTTAGCCGCATGATAATATTCAACTAGTAAATTATATCGTTATTAGTAGAATTAATAAAAGTGGTTTAGTTCGCAGTCGATCAATCCTGAACTATAAAAAAAAATATCGCGTGGCACAGTCTATATAAAATATACAAAATATATAAAGCAATATTTACGGATCACGTTTCTTAACATTTTGACACAAGTTGTGGTATTGTATTATTTCGATATACTAATTCTTATTTAGTACTCGTCTCGCTTCACTCGTCAAGGACAATATTGTAGTGTTATAGTTTTACTTTATTTAAAAACAATGATAAATTGTTATGCGAATGAAAAACAGTTGAATAGACTATAAAATAATAGTATACAAGGTGCTCGTTGTGTCATTGTATGCAGAATTTTTTGATGATTATGGAATACGATGAAATGAAAAAGCGAGTATCTTTATTTTTATTCGGCTATTTTTTTTAATGACAATTTAAAGTTTTAAAACTACGCAGGTGTAACGACGAAAAAGCTTTAAAAAAATCACAATACTTTTAACGTTATTGTTTATTTTTCTGAAAATTTTAGTGGTCAAATTATAAATTTTTGTCACATGGCCCACAGCTTATAAAATCGTTAAGCACCACCTCTAATTACCATAACACTGAACATAAATATACACGTGAAAAAAATATAAATAATCTAAAGTCTCGTATTCTATAAATAATTATTAAGTATTACCGATTTCATCTTATTAAATTTGACGATGGCCCAAATAGGTTTTATTGAAAAATTATAATTTATCGTTTTGATTTTGCGTATTCAACAAATCGTATTGCCCAATGAAACCCAAATGCTCCCTCTTCTTAAAATATGAAGTACTATATGGAAGCTGACAAATTAATAAAAAGAAAGTGACCCGTTAAAATACAATTTACCGATTTTTGTAACATTGTTTCTGTAATTACTGTCCAGCTTTTCAACACAGTGTGTTTCGTTTGGGTTTAAATTAGGTGTAGGCAACTAAACTTACTTTTCGGTGCGTATATACGCTTTACACGGTTCCTTCCCACAACAATCCTAAAATTAACTGAACGCGTTGATCTTAGAATATACCAAGTAGAATATTAGAGTAAGTATGGTATTATTAAAACACTTAACAAAATTATGCGTGTTGGTGTAAACCCACATATAAGCCAAACATCTCATGGTCCAATGAAAATTAATTCGTTAAATTATTATATATATATAAAATATATTAAATTGAAGATTACGTCATTAACTATCATCTTGTAATTTACATTGCACATAAGCTAATTTACACGATGACGTCCAGGAATAATTAAAATAAATTAAACATACCTACACGTTATTTAATACGTCCATAATGGTCTCATTATTATAAGAAACTGTTATTGAAACAAACTACTATATCTAATACTATATAACGATTTTAAAATGTTAACTAAATATTATATCTACGAATTCGTACAAATTAACCCTCTAATTGTTATTGTTATTTCTAAAAAATGTATTTATTGAAAAAAGCGTTTTAAATGTGATTTTTATAAACGATTTTATTGGAAACACATTTAGCGATAATAATTGTTTCTTATTTTTAATTATGTGTTTAGAAAATCGATTAAATTTTGAAAAATTCGATTAATAAATAATAAAGTCGTTATTTAATTAAACGTATTTTGTCTTATTTTAATCTTTTCTTACTGTGACCTATCGTAATTGTAAAGCTATATTAGTAATACTAAAAGCTAATATATAAAAAATAATTATTCAATAATATTAAAATATTAAAAGCAATTTAAAATTGTACGTGCGATGTCTCGTTATTATTATTATTATTACTTGTTACTATACCTTAAATTTAAGAATATTTCTATTTTATCCATATAAGTAAAATATATTTTGATTAAATTAATTTCTTGAAATAAAATAACAGAGTATAAAAAACATGTCTTTCATACCATTATTAAATAATTGTCCCCGTGGAAGATAGGAACATATTTTTTTTAAAGAAAATGTAAACGTCTCGTGGCTGTAAGTAAACAAAATAACTTAGTTATTAATTAGGTATTGTTTTTTCACGTTGCAGTACATGATATTGAAATAGATTAATATTGACTGACAAAATAAACTGTTAAAATATTACACCCAAAAACTTTATTAAAGCCAAGCGCCTCTTTTTATTATTTTGTGAAACTTTCAATAATCGTTTTTATTACTGTTATTATTATTATTATTTTAGTAGCCAATATACAATTTGTACAAGCTAAAAGAAAAAAAATGTTTATTGAGGTTAACTACTTGAAAGCCTAATAATATATTAAAATTATTTATTATTTATTTTTAATGATACTCGAATTTAATTTCTCTTCCAGATATCAATCACTTTTTGAAAAAACACATTAGCTATATATATATATATATATATATATATATATGTAAAATTACGGAAATATTTATAAAAATTCTTTAGTTCACCGTTATAATAATATGACATAGTTTTGTTTTGTGTTTGTTACGGTTTTCAAATTCGTTGAGGAAAATTTATGAAATTATAAAATACCGAAATCTGCTGCTTTTCAATAGTTTTCGTCACCTTAACTTTTCTGCTAGACCCGAAGGTGGTATTTCTGCCTCATTCTCTTTCTCTCTCTTTCCCTCCTCCCATCTCTCCTAATTTCTAAAATCCAAACACACACACATTTAATGTATAAATATACAGACTACTTTTCTTGTTTTATCTGAACTATGCAACCCTTCAGAAAGGTCTAAAAGATATTTTCGACTAAGATAATATTTATGTATTAAAAAACAAAAAAAACCGACAGCAAAATGCCGAAAACGCATATATAGCTTGATGTTTATGCGAAAGTGTTAGGTTTTTCCCTATCCGACATTGGTTGGGTTTTTTTTCTATTCTACGATTTATGCCTGCAGGTTATGTCCCTTCTGCTACAGAATTTCCATAATGGATCCGACGGAATTTATTATTCTACGTATGTTTATAAAATAAAAAGATAACTTTATATCGACATTCCACGCGTAACTCGTTTCGGCGCGACGCGCGTAATTTGTTTATTTTAGTCATCACTTGAAAATGCGTAATATACAAGTATATCAGTTGGCGGTAGGCATTTTAGAATTTGTATATGCACTATCGGCATACGTTGTAAACATTGGATTCAGTCAGACTCGTTGTGACAGCCCAAATGAGAACGAATATGAAGTCTCCGGACTCAATTTAGACATAGTTATTATATTCATATATTCAACGCCGGTGGCTACTAAACATACATCTAGAGAATGAAATTGCATAAACAAATATAGTTTCTTTATTGTATGCGCGTTGTTATAGTATAATATTTATATACGAACGCTCGCGTTCGTATATAAAAATTACAATTTGAGTCAATCCTCTCACTACTTCACGACCAGCCCTTTGATGGTTTTGAATAATGAATTATATTTTTCCGCTAAAATTGTAAAAAAAAAAATATAAAAATTCAATCCTTATCCAAACAAGGACATATTGAAGCTGTAATTTTAAAAAAATATAGCGTATAACTATTTTTCCATTCAAAACTTAAACATAATAAATACCGCTCGGAAACGAGCATATTTGCACGTAAAACTATAAAAATAATAATTTTTATTACGGTTAAAATAATTAGCGGAAAGTATAGAACTGTAATAAATAAATATCAATATAACATTTTTTAAATAATTTTAATTATTATGTAATTCTATATTTTTTTAAATAATTTTCAATAATTGTTAATAAATAATATTAATAAATTAACTAATAATAAATATATATATAACTTGTCAATGCACTTTAATATGATTTCATAGTCTTAGGAATTTTGTCATATAAGTGAAAATTAGTCAATTTCGTATGGTATTTAATATCATACCCTTTTTCACTACTCGACCATGCTATTATATAAATTCCATTTTACCTATACGGCTATATATATATATATAAAATATCGAGAAGGTAATTAATAAATTCCCACCGAAAGGAATTCGAGTGGCGTAATAATATTAGTATTCCGACAAACTATTATAGTACGTGTAAATTAATCAATTAATAAATAATTTATAATATCGTGGAATAAAATCTCGAAAATTTTAAAAATCAGCACAAAATGACTTCAACGAATGGAACGAAATAATTACTTATTATTGCGGTATATAATGTAGTAAACCGAACGACAAAAACACAATACTCTTTATATAATGGTAATTAATTTATTCGTTTCATTATCTTAGAAGTAGGTTATAATAATATTGGAAAAATTTGTATTCCACTCCGAAATCTATTTTGAAATTTTGCGTGCAGTTAAAAGTGTTCATTTTACAACGACGTGATTTTTTAATATTTTTTCTGTTTTCACTTTTTTATATAAAAAAAGTGCTTGGTTGATATGGACATGCGTTACGTTTCAGTAGTAAATTATATTTGATTTATACTAATGTGACACGTTAGTCGATATTTCAATTAGTTTCTAACACTTTTTGCATATCAACAAACACGTTCAGATTATTGAAATAATTATAATTTCTAAATTCATCGAACGATTAATTATTTTATTAAGATTATTAGATGATTCGGTATGATCATAAACGGAAAAACGTATGATTTTTAGTGTTTGGTCATTTTCATTAATCAACAATACGGTCTGGTCGTCTTTTCTATCCAATAAGTAACAATTTCAGTGTTTGTACCTAACATACTATATAATCCGTCGGAATAATTTAGGAACCTGTTTTTCTTTCTCTTTTCTTTGTTCTCGTTTTAATAAGTAAATTTCAGCCGTGTCGTCGCGCAACAAGCGCACCGATAATAAAAACCAGAACCACTCGCGTTCGTGCGACGTAGCCTGCGAAAAACAAAAGGGCATTCTCCGGTACGGCGAGTTTGTTGTCTGCGGTCGAATTTTCTCCGCAATGCCTAACACCTCAAATTGTTGAACAATCGACACCGTTTTCGTGTCCTATATAATAACGTGGGACCAAAACTTTCGTGTAAGACGTTCCGAACGACAATGGACGTGGCTTTCGTACTTGCACTACAAAAGCCGGTGGCTACAACACGCTCGTGTAAATAATAATATTATAATCCCGCGGGATTTCCGAGCGCAGTGTACCGAAAATAAAATAATGACGAGGCGAGATTGGCAAAAAATATTTAAGAAACGAATAAAATGGCGTCGATCTAGCACAACGAAATCTCTCGCTACTAATTTGCTTCAACAATATCATATTTATTTGTTTCGTTATTTCGGAAAATAATGGATCCGCTGAATTCGTGTTTAAATAATTAAATAATATTTTTGACACCCAAAAACAAACACGTTCTATAAACTGATTTTTTGAAAAAATATTTTTCTATTCTCGGTTGTATAGTAAAAAATTGCGCAATTTTTAAGCCTATAATTACGTTTTTAATTTTTATTATTGAATAAGATACTACACAATACAAAAAAGACCTATATCGCGATTAGAAATTAATATTTTATTCCATATACTTAACATAATACTTCACAAATAATAATTTATTAACGAATAAAAAATTCTACGCTAATTTTTATTATATAATAATAATTTTACGAAAAAACAATATTATAGTTACAATAATCACAATATTATGGCATTAACACCGAATAATATCATTTTCTGCGGTTAAATTTTGTTCACCACAAGCATATCATGAATGTGAATGTCATCTCGTTCGAACGTTTAAATCGTTCAAGTAAAGTTTACGTGATTGTCAAATAAACTTACCGAACAAATTATTAATTTTTGAACGGAAAGAGCATTTCAGACAGGATCATAGTGATGTGTAGTATGAAAGCAAGTTTTCTTCTGGAAGCTTATCGATTTCAAGTTTCCAGAAAACGCAGTGCTACTTAAGCGCTGCTCTTTTAAAAATCTTTTAAGAGGTCCTTACTATATTACGAAATGTCTAAACCACAATTATTAGTTCAACGAAAATTAAAATTACTCTTCCGAGTATCTGCTTAAACTCTGGCTGACTTTCGGATTATAAATTAAAACTATTAATCGAAAAAAGGTTTTATATATTTTTGGGTATATTCGTTTCGTGGATAATATTAGTATATTATTATATTTATTATTATTATTATATTATTATATTAGTTATATATAAAACAATAATTTTTATTATGTTATTTCATTCGAATAAAAAGCAAGTCCAAGATCGTGTTTCTGCGTATGATATATTAATGTAACCTTTATATGTGACGAGCATACAACTAAAACAACGTCGATTGTATTTATAATTATCTAATTGAAGTTAAATATTTCGAAACATATTTTATTTGAGTTATCTATAACCAAATAATAATAATCAACATTGTTACATGAAATATAAACACTATCTTACAAACGTTTGTGGCTCTTGTATATCGAAATTTCAGTTAGTCGTCGAAGACCCAAATGTTTTCATTACACATATTAATATAGCATAAAACAAAACGTGAGATATGGTTTCTGGCCAATATTTTACACTTACGCTAAATATATTGCATAAACGTAAAACAATAAGAATAAATCATGATAAACTATTTCATATTAAACTTTTGTCTGAATGAGCTGTAATTTATCGTAATAGTATTAAGCAAAATGTCTAAAAATGGTTTTAAAAAAATACGAATATTCGTTTTATATTTATCTAAATATATAGTTCCATGAATTCAGAAATACTAGGTTAGTTGTTGATTAATTAAATACTTTATTTCAAAGTTTTTTGGAGGGAATAAGCCCCTTCTAGTCCAATTCTAGAAGATTGAAAAAGGTTTTAATCGAAAACGAAAAATTAAATAATAATTATAAACAGGCACCTATCGCGTATATATATATATATATACACGACCGCCTGACAATAAATAAAACAAAGGTTTATATTACCGACTTGCGGTACGGACCTATTATTGCGAAACTTTTTTGAAAAGTAAACGAATAAATTTATGTGACTTGTCGTTGTGACCCCGCCACAGTAATCCTATATATATATATATATATATATATATAGGTATATAATATAACGATAGCGCGTAGTCAAAGTTTTGGAGCGAATACTTTTCCCGAAAAAAGAAGCGTCAGTGATCTTTGCCCATTGATCGACGTAGTTTAAAAAGTTTCTTCTGTTCGGAAATTTTCCGTTAAAAGCATATTTACGCAAACTGCCGGCACCTACGGCCGCGCGGTGTGAGTTTCGTAAACTATAATATAATGAAACCTTGGCCTTCTAATTAAACCGCGATTTCAGCATAGACACTGTTCCGAGACGATGTTTACGCGTACATATACATATTAATAATATACCAACTTTAAAGAGCGACGCGACTTTGACTCGACCTCCCCGCCGTGGCCGTTTAAAAGCGATGATCCCCGTTTGATTTATTCGCTGTAATATTATACGTTTAAAATATATATATATTTGTATATAACGCGTATTACGTGGTAAGTCATGCACGTTTAAGTCGTTAAATATTTGTGACGATGCAACGCGGTCGTCATTTATCACAAACCGGGTCGAAACGAACAAAAAATCTTTGGCAGCGTATCATAGTAGTAATGCGAAACGCGAATGTCACACGAACCAAATATTAAAAACTAGGATTTTTTACTTTTTGTGGAAATAAGATTTATTTTCAAAACGGCTTATTGTAAAATATATATAACGGGAACCTATACCATAACCTAATAATCGTCTTCCAGTATTCAAGTCAGTCCAATCGCGATTTATTTTAATATCAAAAAATATTTCAAATTAAATTATTTATTTCGAATACCGATAATTAATAAAAATGTAGGATTATACTGTGGTTATGACTGCCGAACACCTTCTCTGGTTTCATCTCAGCTGGTATATGAACAATGATAGTCTATTATTGATTATATTTTAGTTTGTTTTTGGAATTCACCAATGTCATTTTTACTTGCTTTTGAAAATGCTTACCACGCATCATTACAATAACAGTTCTACATAATATATCAAACATATTACATACACAAGACTATAATACTGGTAAAAACATCAAATTTTTTTCTTCGTGAAATACGTTGTAGAATGAAAAAAACAAGTACATTTATAAATGTTGTTTTTCTTATTGCGAGATATTTTTGAACGCGCGTTTAGGTAATATTCGAGTCCTATGCGAATGCGACGGCATAAAGAATTCTCAAAAATATAACCGTAGTAAATAATATAATGTAATTAAGTATTCAGATTTTTTTCATATCCCATTTCCCACGGTTACCTAATTTATTATCGTTATTATTATTATTTTTTACTACGGTAAAAAAAAATAAAAATAGCGACTAATGGCAAACATTGTCTTTGGGCACCGCAGGAAATGACGCTTATAAATTTATAAGGAAACGAGGGCTGTCTCGTGCAGACCACCGCCGGTGGATACAGCGCAGGTCGGTATACAGTTTTACGCAATAATTTTTTACTTTTTTTACCGTAGTCTTAAACACACGAATTTTACGAGCTGGAAAAGAACCTTATTCCGTAAAAAAATGTCTATATATATAGAATAATAATCAAAAACGGAAGTGATTCCGTAATAATAACGCTAGTTAACGGTGATCGTAGCAAATCGTATAATAGATAGGTGGTTAGGTTAGGTTAAGTTACAGTTTCGACAATTAAAATTGTAAATTAACGAAATATAACTACTATTAAACAAATTATCAGATATATGGGACGAATAGCCCAGTTTTTTTTTATATTCAATTTAACAGTTAAGTTTAAGTTTGTGGAATTGTGTTATATTGTATTTTCGTGTTATCGTTAATATATATTGTTACAATAGAAAACATCTACCTACCCTCTCACTGTCTACTAAGTGAAATATAATCCCTATATAGTGATAGTAGTAGTAGTAGTTATAACGACAATAGTAGTTCTGACGATGAGAGGGGATGAAGGTTGAATAGGACGGATTTCGTTCGCCGTCGTTGGCAGATTTCCATAACAGGATCAATGAATATAAATTATCATAAGATCACTATGTGATATTTTAAATAATAATAATATTCGAATATACAATAATATTATACGATGTATCATATCAAGGGTGTTTAATATTTACCCATCAAAATTCGACTACGCTGAAATTCAAAAAAATGATGTACACAAAACCACAGGCAAAACTACGAATTTTTACATATTAACTTACGAGGCCGATCTGATCCACTCTTTCTCCTCTCTTCTCGTCCGTAAAATAAAAATCGTTTTAAAAAAATGTAAGTACATATTTACCAAGACGCATTAAAATACGTATCTATGGAAACTTTTATATAGATAAATGATGACGATTAAACGACACTGAATTTTTAAGATGATATTATACGTACGTTATTATCGTCAAAAAACAAAAATCGTTTTTACTCGAGATACGTAGACGACAACTTTATTTGACCCACGTTTATATATATATATATATATATATACAACACAGACTTTCAAGGGAAGTTGTGAAAGGCTAAGTACAAAGCATTGCTACTTACTTAGTTTATTCATTTGATAACTTTGACATTTCGACATATAACTCATCAAGTCGGCAATTATTGAATAAAGAGAATATTTCGAAATACAGTAGTAATTGTCTGACCAATTCTTTCCCGTACAAAACAATATTATACTATAAAATATATCACGATTTCTTTCCTTTTTAATTTTTTTGAATACGCCGTATACGATATTGATTTTCGAAATGGCATCCCCTGCTTCGTCCTTTGTCGTTCATACGTTTTTAATAATATTGTCCGTCGTATAAACGTAGGTACGCAAATTTTTTATAAAGATTGTTTCGGATATTACGATTTTGTGACCATTCGTTCTCAAAAACTTAGTGAATGACTATTGGAATCGTCTTCAATAAATTTCAAAAGAAATTCAATAACTAATTTGTTAATAAAAATTAGCACACATGGGCCTACATTCGAGTATTAGTGGTTTCGTCTACGCACGAGACCACACAATATTATACACTTTGATACGCCCATTTCGAACGTGCAAGTATTATACTGCATTTTAGACCTATATACACGTAGACGCATATAATATATTATAACACGACTCATTGCTAAATACCACAAAAGTTTCGTGTTCAAACACCACTATAGATACGTATCGTATTATATATACTTATGATTATACCTACCACTCGGTTATATAATATTCCGTAGAGCACGTATATAGCGTGTAAAGTAACAATATGAAAATAATAAGGGTTTAAAGCCAATGCGTCGTGTTTCGGACGGGAGGGGTAAGTGTGACACATTATCATTTCAAAACATTCGCCACCCGAATGTCGTCGTAGTCGACGTCATTTTTTGGCTGGACTTGAATAAACGATTGAACGCGAGTATTTAATAATCATAATTATATCCGACAACGTTTATCTTCTTGTTTGTTTTGTGCCGTTGTTTTGGGCAAAAATTATACGATTATACCGTCGTTTTAATTTAATCTAGATACTTTTATAAACGTAATCACGTTAAGTTGCCAAAAATAAACGGTAATTTATTAAGTAAAAAAGTAATTTTTAAAAATAAATATAAAATTTAAACTTTCAACTCGTTATTGGCTAGTACTTATTAAACGCGTTGCGAATATAAACAAACAAATTATTTTCCGTACCACTACGCGCAGAACCACAATTTGCAATTGTCTGCTATAATGGATAAACAGAAACCGCACAAATCATGAAAACGACACAACTCAACAACGGGTTAAATTTTAAACGTTACAGTGATTGTCATCTATGATCGCGCGGTGTATGTCGCGGGTGTCATTTCAAACCCAATATTCCAATCGTACTAATTCAGCACATCAAATACCTTGCATCTTACGCGACACCCGTAAAGATATACTGTCGTGAGTTCGTTTTCCGACAGATTACCGTAAATAATTTAACACCTGTACGTATAATAACGTTTCGTGTTGTGCCGCGACGTCTAATGCAATGTGTACGATAAAGTCGAAACGCTCGTTCGTTTCTCATTACATACCTCTTCGTCGCCGTTACCGCTGCCTGGCTCGTTAAATATTTAACGAACGCGATCGCGTTTGACTCATAATGGAAGGCAATGTCGGTGTTTTTTATTTTGTTTTTGTGTTTGTTTCTTTTTCGACATATCAGTAAAGAACGGAATCGCTTAACAAAGAGTTCAGTTCGAATCGTATCCGAATTTTAACTGACTTGAATGAATTTTAGAAATAGATTTTTCGAAAAAACAGTGCAAAATGTTTATTGAAACCCCAGAGTCTTCTAACTCATAGATGATAAGTTACCTTTATACTGCACATTCCTTCTGACTTGCCCTGTCAATTCGAATATTTTTAATTACCCTGGAAAATCTCTTTTACAATTACGAAAAGTGAAATATATTATTGGCTTAAATTTAAAATGTATAGAAATAGATTTGAATTCTGATTGTCTTTCGCGCGGACAATACTACACGTTGGCCTTTCTATAAATGAAAATTTCGATAATCTCTTATACACTGATTAGGCGACGAACAATATAATTATTATATTGTATCTTTGTTAGGGAGAACTAAACGAAGATATTCGCGAAATTAATATATATATAGTTAGTTATGAATAATTATTACATACAGTCATTTGTATTCGAGTTAAATATGTCTAAAACTTAAAAAAATTTGATTTCGAGAATTTTACATACAATATTACTCGTCCGCGTGTCATTTAATATTATAATACTTGAAACTTTACTTAAATGATTTCAACGTTCACCCACAATGACGTTCACATCAGGAAAACTGTAAAGCATAATATATTTAATTTAAACCCGTACAATAACGAACGGCAAACATTTATTTTCACGTCGCGAGATGCATCGCACATGTATGAATGATAATAATAATATACGTATTTTCCCGTCGTCGCTATAATAATATAATAATGTCCCTGCCGCGACGCGGGTAATACCTGACGGGAACTCACCACGCTAGCTGTAACAGAATTGCCGATCCGAAGCGTCGTGTTAACGCGTAGATCAAGCCGTAAATTGTTTATGTTATCGGCGAACAAATCGAAAACGTGTTGAACCGCCACGATATAGGGAACGAAATTACTATAGGCACTCGTACTGTAATTAATTTTTGATGAAAACAATGTTCATAAAACGAATTTTAACGTTATTGGACATAAATATACGTTATTATAATTACAATATTAATTATTATTACGTTACACGTTTATTAATTTTTACGTAATAATAATGTAAAATTATCTAGTAATAACTAAACACGGTTCACGATAACTAAAACTAACCAATATTTGTATTTAAAGTAATCGATTATTGCGCCGGCCTCCTCCAAATGTCTAGTAAATATCATGGCCACGCAACTTGCATCCCGCTGAGCAGTGGATATTTCAGGATTTGGTTTGAGCCGTAATTCGAACCTATCATTCATGATATTTGTCGTCGTTGTTGTCCTCCTTCAAATCCAAATTGAAATCTCCACTTAGAATTATCGGAATAGTTCCAACATTTTTCACGTAATCCTTTGAACACGCCAGACGCTTTCTCGTGTGTATGAGTACATTTTTCAAAGATAACTATTTGATATCGGCCAAGTTACCATTAGGAGAAACATAAACCGTAACGATCAACGTCCATTCATAGCACTTTTTACGGCACGAATATCGTCACATTCTTTATCCGCAACCTTATTTCTTTCGTACTTTATCGTATCTACATCAAACGTCGACAATAAATGCAGTTTTGGAACCAAACGAAGATTTTCTTTTTCATATTAAACGTAACGTCCAGCTGCGTGTTATGTTCTCGTTTTAATTGATAATTACGTCGATTTCCCTTCAACTACCTTCGTTCTTCGTCGTTCGCTCATGATTTAGCCAACGGCCGTTATATTAACCTTATTTAATACATAAACACTATCCGAATCACTTTCTTTCATTAATTAATAGTTGTCGTTGTTCCCCCTTTCGTATCCGGTATTCTCTCATTTCGGTAACAATTTTGTTTAGTTAAAGCCGTCGGTACAAACGATTTTTTTCATTTTGGACCCCAATCTAAAATGTATTCCACATAAAAAAATATACTATATACGCGTTATTTTTATTTTCTTTATTTTCCCTTTAGCGAATTAAATGACGGGAAATTTCATCTCGATATTTCTTCTAACCTAAACTAACGTACGCAATTATCCGTTTTATTAAAAAAAAACTTCCAATTTTTTTTTCAAATTTTCGGTATAATGATTTCCATATTAATTTTCTCGCTATTCTCACCTCGTTTATTTCTTCGACGGAAAACAATGACGTAATATAACCCTGTGTTATCAACGCGAGTAGATTTCCGGTATAATAACAATAATATATATATATATATATATATCATAATATATAACCACCTAATGTCTATCTATGTGTAGTATACCAAATACACTCACACACACACATATATTTATATAAACGTATTATAATATTATAATATCTTATATACACGAACGTTCGCGGCAGCTCGGGGACGCGTTGTTATTATCCATTATCGCGAGAGATGACCGGGAAAAGTATAAATCTCCCGCGGCGGTTACGATCTAACGATTTAGGTGGACCTGTGCAAGAGATGAAGCCACGTAATGGTAAGGGAGTAGAATGAGAGTGGTGAGGGGGATTCAATTTTCTGATAAATAAAAGCGTTTCCAATGTTCGCGTGTGCTGCGCAAACGGTTTCTTCTCCGATCCCTTCGCATGTTTATATATATATATATATATATATAGATGTGTGTGTTTGTGTATTGAAGATAATACCGCACACACATGAGATAGAAACTTTTTACACACATAAGCCCAGTCGTATAAAATACAAGCGGGCACACATTCATTTTGACTTGTTTAAGTCATTTTTCAGCTTTGAATACGCGCGCGGTTTTCTCAACACGTTTGATAGAAAATGATTCCGATGTTTATATTTGTTTTTTCGACCCAAACAATTAATTATAATTTGCTACTATGTACAACATACAGTGACGTAGTTAAGGAGTTTAAGAGTTCAATACTTTTGATCATATTTTTTATGGACACCATTACAATTGTATTTTTATTAATACTCGAATTCCGATTGCGAGTTAATAGTCAAAATAACGATCAATAATGAATAAATAACTACCGATTTTATATTCTGTGAAATAACTTTTAAAGAGTATTGGATGGTGGTCAAATATTTATTAACTACGTGTTACCAAAAAAAATTTATATCATAAAATCGAACTTTTATTTATAAATTAATTTATGTTATCAGTTAATCAGTAATAAATTGTCCCTGTGAGGTACACATATTTTTCCGGTTACTATACACACCTCTTTATATAACATTTATCGACTAATTTCTATCTGCATCGCTGATAATACGTATGTATTAGCTCATATGTATTAAGTCAGAAATACTCTAATTTAGTTCATGGATAACTGAATATGAGATGAAAGTCTTATGATGTATTCAATTCATACTTTCTATTAGCAAAATGTTTTCACAGAACAAAATCGCAACATCTGAGGGTTATGAATCAATACATTATGTGTTTAATCAAATAATATGGATTTAAACGAAATACGTGTTATTCGTACAAAGCCTTATAAATTAAAAAACTTAATATATATATTTTTAAAATACATTAAGAATACACCATATACTGTAATGATTTATTTACGGTATAATAAACAAAGAATCGAGGATATTCTGTTTTAATTATATACAAAAGCTAGGGAAATATTTACAACACAAATTTATCCATTCGCCTTTTCTGAAGAAGTTGTATATATTCAGTTTGTATACTTCCCGAACAAAGACGTCGCGTTTCTTTCTTTATAATTGAGTTTCAACAACGAGGCAAAAATAATAGAAAATCCGCGTTCGACTTGTACGTATTCGTCAATTTAAACACACATTTCTTACAGCTTTTTTATATTAGTATAATAATATGCGATTACTTCGATATATTCTAAAATATATAACGTATTTATTTATACAAATATTCAGAATCGTGCCCCGTCCACGTATTTAAATTTGTTCGCTGTCAAAAATATCTAAAAATTCTAATCGAAATGTGCGTTTGTCTATAAATGGGTATGGAAAATAAGTCGCGGTACACATTGGTACAGATAAATGTGGACAATATAATTAATCGCGAGGAAAATAAGCGGCGAGATAATTAGTATAAATTTTACGATTATTTAAAAAAAAATGGCTATTAGCCACGATTTAATTGAATAAGAAACTGACGAGATTAGAATTGGAAAATGTTTCGGGTGTAAAACCTTTTCCGAATGTAGTCGATTTATATATATCGCAAAAATTAATGTTTTGGAAGAAACGCCTAATAAATTAATGGCACACTGATTGAAATTTCATATCCTTTGTTTACAGTTAGTATTACGTCAAAGAAAAATTACGTTACGGAAAATAAATAAAAACTAAAGCATAATATTTATGAATAGTTCTAGATATTGAAACGATTTAATTTTAAAATGAATTCGCGTAACGGAAGACCGTACGAAATGTATATATTTGATCGAAATTCGAAATATTCGTGAGTATAATAACGATTCATTACAGAAAATTGTATAGCAGTATTTAAACTTGATTGCATGTATACATTATAGAGACGTGAAACTAATTAGGATAACTACCCATATATTTATGCGCGAATAAAGGGATGTCACTGTTATATAAAGTAATGTTTGGAAATTTAATAAGCAAATGAGATACTGACAAATGACAATGAATCGTATACCGTACATGTATATATATATAAACACTTTTAACGTCAGACAAGTTGAACTGATGTCGTAAAGTTTTGGAACTGAATTATATATTATATAACATATTAAGGGTGTATAAAATGTAGTCAAATATGTTTCGTCTCTGTTTCGCGTTCAAAAATGTTTAAATTCATTATAAAACGTATTTCTTACACCCTTCGATATTATGATTTATAATAAAAGTGTTTCCCGTAGAATGAATTTATATTATGTCTTTACGACATATTATCCGAATTAGACACGGATTCTTTACTATCGACGTTACGTATTTATACGATACACGTATCGTATTTTGCGTGTATTATCTTTATAATCGTCTGAAGTATTTCGAAAACTAAGTCACATATATAAATATTTATATTACAAGAATGAAGCTTGTGACGTACACTTTCACCAACGTGATATTTTAATAAAATATATTATGTTATCTGTTCACAGGGTTTGCATCGCCTAAAAGGCCCACTCAAATCCCCGAACTGGATCCACTTCCAACGTTTGGATCCCAAGGAAAGAGATTCAGAGTGGTCACTAACGACACCATTGTCCTTCCTTGCGACGTTATTAATCCCGGTGAGCACGACTAACTCGTATTAAACATTATGTTACAAATATACTTATTATACGAAACGTATTTTATTATTATTATTTTAATAATAACCTACGAATAAAATGTAAAATTGTTTTAATAAATATCAGTCGGAGCAGGTAAAATAATCGAGAATAATCGTGTCCCGTAGACATTTAAAAGGACGACGGGTGTTTTTAATTTTTAATTTGTTCGACGGTCTCCAATGTTGAATTCTCGTACATGCACGCTGATTTACATATTTAAGGTTGTTACGCTCTGTTATAACAACGAAAAAAATAAATAGCCGTTTCGCCTGCGGGAACAAACTTAGAAATGTAATAAATTAACTGGCGTGAGTAAGCACGCAAACCCGAAAAATAGCGAACTAACTAAGCGCCACTAACTCAAAAGGTTGCAAAGGTTGTCAAAGGGTTAGGTAAAATGTTTTTTTTACACCTCCCTTGCGGTATATATATATATAATCAACTACCTATTTCATTTTGCGAAATATGTTAAATATAATATATTCAAATTGTCATGAGCATTCTAATAATAAAAATAAATTTTATCAAACTGTGGAAGTTACATAATATTACGGGTTTATCTGCATATAAAACGCTACACAATTAAATAATATTATTACTTCTAGATAAATAATTAGCGAAGAATAAATTTAATATGTAAAATATCAATTTCGAAATATTAAAACGTATTCGATTTTTTTTAAATACCTTAGTTTATTTTTATAAATAAAATATTAATAATTGTTCTCATTATCGGCCAATATAAGTTTAAAATCAAAAAACAATTTGGTATTCAGCCTACGAATAAAATAAACTGCTCTTTTGTTCTTGACTTGAAATAAACAATTCATGCGTATTACGAACAATATAAGGAACCTAAATAGATCCCGACGGGGTTATACTATAGCACTAAAAATAACTTCCACTCTTAAAGTGCCATTAATTTGATTAATTCTTAATTGAATAAACACTTAATAGTGTAATAAAGCTTATTTGTAATATCTTTAATTCTAAACTATCTGATTTCATCAATAATCGTTTTATTACAACCTGTCTACTTCACAATGACAAAAAATGCCTCACTAAAACTATACAATGTATTCGTTTAATACAATTTTAAATAATTAATAATCTACAGTACCTAGCGCCTCGTAATATACTTCATTTAAATAGATTTATTCGAGTAAAATTTCCATTAATGATAAAAGTATAATATATTATATTATCTTACTTCAAACCGTATAAACAAAAATAAGGGTTCGTAGATTTTTAATTTTAATTGCTAATAATATAACTTTTTACCGAGCAATTTAATTTTAAACCCTATTCATCATTTCAATATTAAAAAAAACTTTTAAAAAATTATTTATTAATAAAGTTTAGCTGTTAATATACATAAAACCTATATTAACGGAAAATGTTTATTTTATTATTTTAAAACTTTTCATGAAATATAAATTTTGTGATGATAATTTAATAAGTTACCTATTAATTGAACTGTAAAATATTTAAAATTATAATATATCATTTATGAGCTTTAAAACATCCTTTGTTATTTTTAAATCTGTTATTTCCTAGTTTATTTATATAGGAAGAGTAAAATTTTATTAATTCGTTAATAATCAAATTTATTACACGTTATTCTTAAGCATTATTTTATTTAAGAAGTAATAATTTAAAAAAATTGTTTCTATCGCTTAATATTTTCTCGTATGAATATTATAAATAATTTTCGTACATACTACAAAAAATCTAAATGTTCTATTTATATATATATACAAACATATATACATTATGTAACCATATTTATAAAATAGTTTATCAAATTCAAAATCCTATCCTTTATACTTCTATAAGTATACTATATGATTATGGTGCTATAGTAGATGTAAAGTTTTTCTACGACTTCCTCAAATAAAGAAAACATTGGTTGGGCGAGAGGGAATACGATAAGAAAAAAGTTTAAAATACATTTCGAGTTATTCATATCAAATGATTTAAAGAGGTTGCTAACATTCCCATCCTAAATACATTTATCTAAATCATATATTACTCACATGATAGAGTTTGTCTGTATATAAAAATATATAATATTATGTGATTAATAGTGTTATTTGATAATTTTGGACCTGTGTAAACATTTCTAAAGTTGATAATATTCTTACCTTTTTTAAAAAATAAAAAAAATGTATTTATTACTAATAAATATTTTAATTTATGAAATACGTTATAATTTTTAGTTATTTATATTATTTTTGAAATAAAAAAAAACAATATTGTCTATATTTATTAACCAAAAATGTATATCAATATACTATTTTTTGTAATTGAATAAGTAAGATATAGCCATATTATATTATACCATAACAGGTATAACTGCTACCATCGGCCATTTGAGTTCCAAGTCATTTGATTTCATATATATAATAACAACCGACAAATTATCATCCACCTCACTTGATCAGATTATCAAATATCCTGCAACAAAAATATCTAACAGGATAACGACGTCCAATAAAAAATTACTATTACCTAAATTAAATGAAGCTACGAAATATACCTTCCAAACTAAAAATAATAGTAATGAAAATTGAAAATAAATTTTATATATAATTTAAGAATATAAAAATATTTAAAAATTAAAAATATAAGAAATATGTCTGAAAAATATAAATATATATTTTTTTCCCTTTCATCTTCTGTTCTTAGATTTCTTTTAAAGAATTTTGGGCACCACTTAATATCATGTCATATATTTTGTACAATTTATTTATTATATATTTTAGACGTCTGTCTTGTCTCATTGGTCTTATATTGTCTCATATTCTTTTTTATCATTTATCCATCATTTTAAGAATTTTGCCAAAAAATTAGGTTTATTTTCTTTTCGTTGCTTAATACGACCTTTGTTCATTGACTTAACTAATCACTAGTACCATTTTCGTCAATTCAGTTGCAGTTTTCTATTTCATATACAATGCTAACTTTTGTATCTCAATCCAATACACGTCAACAAATATTATCGCTATACTTTAATTTCAAAAGTTTTTTAAATATTTCAAAATTCGAAATAGATAAGTGTTATGATATAATAAAATAGTGTTATTTTAATCTGATAAACTAATACATTTGATAAAAAAGGAAAACTAAACAAAAATTTAAAAACGAAGACTTATTTTAATAAAGAAAATGTACACACTTATTTATGTTATATCATTAATTAACAATTGCACATACGTAAATAAAGTAATAAAAAACTTTATATGATACTGTTAACGACAATTTAATAAATAAAATATAATAAAAGCTCGAAGGCAACTGATGAATCACACAGCCAATGCACTCGTAAACTCTGGAACTGTATATGAAATATTAGTCTTTATATTTTCCTAATTTTATATACCCTAATTTTTCGTTCTAAACATTAAATTCAGATTGGACACAAAAATGAAAAGAAATTGAATTTTATAATTTAACACTAAATGTAAAAACTACACAAGGTGCGCTACTAGAAATGTTTTATTTTTACAAACGATTATACTATTTAAAATACGTTTAATTTTTTCACGGAAGTGGTTGTACCCACTGTTAATGTTTATCCAGCGTGTAAAGTGTAAACGTATTAAAAAACCGGCGCGAAGGAACCCATTGATATTCGAAGCATTCGCATGATATTGGACAGTTAAGTTTTAAAAAATCGTTGCCTTAATGTTGCAGGGTTTTTTTTTTCCAAAACTCGAAACCTTTTTCACTCTTTTAGTTTTAGTAGTAGACGAGGGCTCTTTTAGCGAATATAAAATAGGAACTGAATAATAAACGAATAATAAAAGAAAAAACGACGAACCAAAGTTCACCGTATAGAAAATAAATGAAAAGCAAATAATTTTACTTTTTTCTTGGGAATTCTTTCTTCTTTTTCCTTTTCTTTTTTATCAAATAACCATTTCGGCCAATTGTCGATAGCATACCAAATGTTATTGCTATTCGTGTATAACATATTTTCTATCGCCAAAATGATAGCCAAAGTATTATCAATACAAATTCAAAAACATCATTAAGTCCTCCCTGGTACAGGAATGTACGTTCCCGGAAGGTCATTCCATAAATATTTTCAAGAATAGTTTTATAAATATATATATATACGCTTATTGGACTATTTGTTTTTGTTTCTTTTAATAGACTCAAATTTAAATTCCAATTCGTTGACGGAATAATATTTATACGATATTTACATAATTTACTGTAGTAAATTACGCGTTTTACCGGAAAGTAATTATTATAAAATGTATTTGTTATTAACGGGACTAACTCGTTAATTCATTATTCCGTTAACTCACGCCCCGAACTTTTTGATATAACAACAAAACCATAAAGCGAATTTGATATCGATATATTTTTCGATAATACTATTTTAGCCACCAATTGTGAAGCTAATTTTAATAAAACAACATACGCACGACTGTTGAACCCTTATGGTTTCCGGTTACTTAAACCAGAAACACGAGTGAACAATTCTTGTAAAAACGTTTATAAGACGTTAAGTTTCGCCGTTCAAATTACGTTAATATTATACCAAATAACGAAAAAAAAAAAAACGGTTTTCGATCAAAAGGAAGAAAAGATATTTATAAACCTTGATGAAAAATCTCCCCTAAATCATTCATTTGTACGAGGGTCTCACTTACGGAGACTTGAACAAAAAAACAAAAAATGATAATAAAACAGTAGTTGTATAACAATAAAAGTTCATCATACCTACCTAACGCAAACCTCTCCTTGACGCTAATAATACCTGGCTAATGAAAAATTCTTTTCAGAGCTTAATTTTACGCTCCGAATTTTTTTAACTCTTTTTTTGCCTGTATATAATAGTCGTACATATGTAGTCGTTTCCACCCTCTCTTACCACAAATGCATATTTATCACCATCCCTCCCCCTGGCGAGACCTTTTACAATTTATACACTATATTCGGTCACGTACGTATATTGCTATCATAATAATATTATAATGTGTAACCCACGGATTACGTCTATAACGCTACCATTGCAATTTCAGTTGACATATAAAGTGCAAAAGGTATATATGTTTAATCGTTTCGTTTCGTATTTTACGCGCGCGCGTTAATGTTTATTGATGGTTTTCACGTTACCCGTTTACTGAAAATCCCACTTGTCTTTAATGTTCACTTTGGATCTTTACGAAACTCTTACATCGGTTTACGATAACGCCGTCAATTAAACGAAACGATTTTCCAAATCAGACCAATTATCTACATTTCAAACGCCATTAGCTATGACATACGTACACGCACCCAAATAGCATTTGCGAGTATGTATAGTACAAATTAAATTCGTTTTAAAAATAATTTGATCGTCGGACGTTTCTCGGTAATATTTAATAATTCCACGATGTCGCTGTTATTTAACCGTATTGTCTTAATAATATTATATAGTTTCGTGAGTTTAGTTATATCATAATTGCGGAGATGTTTACTTTAAACGTTATTCTCTTAAAAAAAAATTATTATTTAGTAAACCGCAACGGTCGTCGTAATAGCCTCATTCTAATAAATCACTATCCAAAAGTAATTCACATTTTCTTTCTCCTAAATACGTTTTTTCAATCCAATATATTTTTTCGATACTACTTTTGAAATATTGTAATTTCAATGTTTATATAACATACATACATGATAGATACAGCGATACAAAGTATGTTTATATATAAACGTATATTATAAATATACTATATATATTTCGCGTACAAAAATATAACGTTCTTAGAACATTTTTTTATGTTAAAACGTCTTTACCTTAGTAGAATACGGTAGTGGTATTTACACAATGACGTCTGAAGAAAAAAGTACATTTCATTTTGTGAGCCGTTCGTCAAAAATATGAATGTATATTAGAAAACGCGTGGATGATAGTTATAGGTATACACGTGCGTAAGGGGCGCGAACGGACGGACGGCCTCCGTCGTATAATATTATAGGAATTTACGCGTACTCCCCATCCACTCATTCGCTCCATTGAGTGGCGGTGAATCAAAAACCCATCCATCAAAAGTAAAATTTTCGCGTTCGTTCGTCGCACTTAAAATCCAAGGCAATAGTATACGTGCATATAATATATATCATAGTACTCGTCTACGTATCTTCTGCGCAATGTATTATTATTATTATTATATTCAAATGTTATTCACTAATCAATATATTAAATATGATATTAACTAGTTAAAACGTTAAGTTTTTAAAAATGTTCAACTCAACTACTTTAAATTTTCATTGTACCAATTTATCAAACTTTTCGGAGTTAAATGATTACAATTTATTTAAAATTACCCAGTTCAGTTGACAAGCTTGAAGCGAAAATAGTTTTTATCGAAATTCAAAACGCATTCCATTCAACTTTTAATTATGTAATCATAAAAAGGTGGTTATGTTGTCAACGTTGTTTACATAATCTTCCAATTTTATCTGAATTGATTACTATAATTACCAATTTTAATTTTGTTTTAACCGAACTAAAGTAATTTTTTTTGTCCATTTTAACTATTAACTTTGGTTCATATTTTCTTTGCTATCAACTATAAATTAATAATTTAACTTAATGTATTTCGGTTAATTTTTTTAATTATCTAAGCTATCTTAGATGTTTTTTAATATCTATCCGCCGTCGATGTCGGCGCATTTTGTTATTTATGTACATTATTATTTTGGTCGATAAACTAAAACGAGAATAAAACGTTATGACCAAGACCTAAAACTGTGTACCCTACAATTTGTGTATTAATAAATAGTAACAAGTATAGAACGAAATTTGAAAATGTATTTTACGACGTTTACTCGGTAGTCTAAAATTTAAAGTTGAATACTTCGAAATTCTTATCTTCAATTGCTCCTAAATGATAAAATTGATGATAGGGAAAATTGTTTTTGAAAATCATCTATTATAGAAAAATGATTTTAAGGGAATTGAAAGCAGTCATTTATTAAAGAGTCGTGTATAGGCAATTTTATGTTTTGTTCACGTCACGCCATGTGTGTGTTTGAAAGAAACGTAAATAACCGTTAATGTAAGTGCGTCGTACCGATGTTAGAAAACATTCGCATGTACGTGTGCCCGTGTGTAGTCGTGACGACGGTTCGGATACCGTAAAAATTCTATAATCATATTTGATTAAATTCTATTTTAAATAAACTTCGACAAATTTTCCATTTTTTATCTTAAGATCCTCGTAAATTGAATATTGTAAATGCTGAAATTTAAAATCTATTCGATTTATTTTATAAGGAAAACATTTTCAAAGTGAGAAAATTAATCTTAAGAAAATTTCGCGAAAAATTCAAATATATTTTTAGATTTTTTATCGTACTATTAGATTTATCGATATGTTGAAAGTAGATAATATCTAACTTACTATGTTTCGTGTGTATTGAATTAATGCGGAAAATATCTACTCATAATTCTCTTAACGTTTATGATTTTTATCCAAATTGATCAATCCGTATCATTTTATTCGATTCGTCAATTTAACAGTTGTATTTTAAACAAACCCAATATTAAAACGTAATTAGCCACACTATTAAACTGTTTTTTTAACGTTAGGTTTTGCTAGATACTGAATATAGAACTGAACTAATGATTCAATGGTTCGTTCTTTTGTCTATATTACAATATTGTATATTATTATGCGTAGTAAATAATTGTAAGCATGCACAACGAATTTGAATTTATACTGTTATCAATTAGTACTCCGGTACTCGCGCGTATTAATTATACACCCTATATTTTGTATATTTGTAAATAAATAAAATAAACGATTTTCAAAATATTGTTAACGACGGCGAAAACAATAAATATGATAAATACGCGAGTTACAATAAATAAACGTTAATTAAAGCGAAAATTGTATTATATATGGAAAATAACCTAATGAAAAATGGCGATTGGGGAATGGTGAATTATGGTCAATAATTATACCATTTCTGGTCAATCTGTAATATTTTCGTTATTTTGTTATTTTCGTTTAAATTCCGGCATTATTATTACTCTTTTTATGTAATATGTATATAATAAAAAAGTAACAAAACCTAACCTATTAACGACACGTTAATTGCGGCTTTTAATTATTTTTCTTTGTATAAATACGCTACAACAAATTTCAATATCAAAAAATATGTATACGACGCCTAAAATAAATATATTCAAGTTGTTACGCGATAACGATACAATAAATATTATACAATTATATAATGATTTAGTTTTTTTTATCGAATTCTATCAAGTATATTCTCTGCATAATTAAACACTTAAACTACGTGGATCGTTTTAAAAATAAATATATATTTTTTTAATGTGCATACCAAACGTTTTCTAATATTTATAAAGCCAACAAATAAAACTAAAATATATTGAAATCATATAATGTACCGATAATCGGAACCACGTTAGAATACAACATGAATAATCGTGTTAATATATTAATAAATATTAATCGTGTTATTGAAAATTTCCCACCAAAAACCAACGATAAATATTATAAACTATCTTAAACATGTAATATACGTGAATACCACGAATATCACTTACCCGTTGTATTATGTTTTAGGAGTGTACATCTTAGCGTGGAAAAAAGGAATTGCAGTGCTAACTGCGGGAAACACTAAAGTGTCTCCTGATGAAAGGATACGTTTGGTGGACGGCAATAATCTGGAAATCCGTGATATTCAAACAAACGACGCAGGAAACTACGTGTGCCAAATAGCTACTTTAAAACCCAGGGAGATATCGCATACTGTGGAAATATTAGGTGAGCCAAATTTCCGTATCATATATATATATATATATACACACACTTTATTATTAAGTATAATAATAATATCTCATATATATTCTAAAGTACATATTTTATATTTTTGAATATCTCGAACGCACGGAAAAAAGTTTCAAAATATTTTTACCGTGGTATCGCGTTTAATATTTTGTAACAAAAAATATATAATAATGGTTAGAAAAAAACGTCCAGTGGTGTAGCCGTGGGAAATTATAAGCCATAAGGGACTCAAACGCCTCCCCCTCTTCGAGATTTTTTAAATATTGTTTTTTCTTTTATGTATTACTTTGACATTTGTGTACACATATTTTATTGCTATTATTATTATTAAGGTTTAAAACGTTTTATTAAAAACAATTTTCGTTCGACAATTACAATAAATAACGATAACGCGTACGATTCTTAGCACGGGTATTTCAGGAATCTTATTATCTTGTGTCTACCATAATCTATAATTTATTGGACAGTTAAAAATAATTATAAAATTATTAAACGCTATCGGCATTCAACAATATCGGCCAATTACTGTGATGAGCCTTAACGTATCATACGAAATTTTGAATTGAATGAACAAATATTTGCGAATGATTTGATGTGCCTATAGCAGATATAATTTTTTTAATTTATTACTTAAAACTATAAATAAATATATTATCCGTAAAAATCAATTTTTTGTTAATATAGAGAAAAAATAAAAAGCTAGGAAATATCAAATTATTTTGAGAACAAAAGAAAGAACTACTATAGAAATCGACACAGTCCAAAAATATAATTTTTACATTACCTATAAAATATGTTTTAATTTAGCAACGTTTCCTATCACAATAGTTGACAGGAAAAGATCACTTTTATGCCTTGAACATTTAAAACTTACATCCAGAATGCAAAAAGAAAAAATATAATAAACAGTTTAACAATATTATTGTTATTGTTGATTTCCTTTTCAAATAATGGCCCATTGCTGGTGTTAGTCATCAGAATCTCAGATACTTCCTCCCATTATTATGGAAATCTATATATATATTGATCCCTCCCTAACGGATAAACGAATAAAAACTTTTGTATGTTTTTCCGAATTCTTGAAATTGTAATTCGATGAAATCGACAGGAAAATTGCCGATTTCGTAAAAAATCAACGCCATGGCCGAATACATAAAATCGGTAATTTGGCTACACATTTCACAGATCACCAGAATTCAATTGTGGATTTCATGAATTGGGCTGGTTTTAGTTTGCTAAATACGTGAATTCGATAGTCGATTGCACGAATTTCATAAGGTATTCGATGAAAGACACGGTTTTAAAACTATTTCGCTATAATTTTTAGTATTTCAATATTTAGTGTACAAAATTACATAGTCA
The DNA here is from genome assembly GCA_025469175.1 of Geopemphigus sp. TES_GeoC_2020. Lineage (NCBI taxonomy): Eukaryota > Metazoa > Arthropoda > Insecta > Hemiptera > Aphididae > Geopemphigus > Geopemphigus sp. TES_GeoC_2020. The sequence goes on from JAIPRN010000197.1 coordinate 53,857, forward strand.
CAGTTTATTAATATCGATCATCAATGACCATTTCAACCAGTCGTTGCATTATGTCATCTAAATAACAAAGTAATATTATCATGATCTGACAAATGTAATAACTTTTATTATTCACGATGTTTTAAAATGTTTTGTTTTTTTCCTCATATAACAATTATTACTAATAAAAATACAACCATTAAAAACCAATAACGTTTAAATTTTCTAAAATATGTGAACATGACAATATTTTAGGTCTAAAATAATATAAAAAAAATATAATGTTTCCGTTTGTTCTCGAACAAAACAATCTACCTGGCATAACACGTTCAGTACGTATAGTTTGAATGCAATTTTTTCAGTATACCTCGTTTTATTAATTATCGTGTATATATATTTTTATTTTTTTTAGCGAAACATTTTAAGCTCTTAAAATTTTACGCCCTTAAAATTTTACATCGTTGCGCTTTCGCTTATATTGTTTTATGCAAAAACTTGAATAACACAAATTAATATTCAATTTTTCCTATTTATTCCTCTTTATTTCTTTTGTTCTCTTGTAAAAGAAGAAAGACATTGTCGATTTCACGTAATCGGTAGTTATAAGCCTTTTTAATGCGGATGTCACGTATTCGACAATGACGCTATTTTTGATACGAAACTTTCCTACCGATTTCTCGGAATCAGCAATTTCACAAATTCGACGTACAACATATACATTCATATTAAAACATTAAACGCGTTGGATACCCAAGTCGTTTTCTACGAATTTTCTTATTTTAGAATACGAAAGCGTAACAAAAATGAATACGGCGGATTAAAAAAACATAATTGGTCATCTGGAAAACGAGTTATACGTAAACTCTCTTAACTTCGAATTTATGACGGGAATAAATAAAACAATTGGTGACAGTGTACGAATAATTATTTGACACGACTTTCCAGACCGCGTTTAATATTTATGCGTACCTTCTACATTATTATAGCCATGAATGGAGATGACATTTTCCCCCGATGCCGACGTACTATATACACATACACACACTTTTTGATTCCCCGAAGAATTGTCCATGATGGTCGAAAGAAGGGCGGTATAACGATTAAAGTGAGGGAGCAGTGAAAGAGAAAGAGAGAGAGTGAGCTATCGAAAATTCTCACAAACATCTAGACGGTTTTAGTGTTCTTACATAATTAATGACAAGTATGGCGGAGAAACCCTTTAAAAACAAAAAAAAACAAAAACCCAGATATACGCTATTATAAAGCCGAAACCCTCTTTAACTTGTCTTTTAAGCTTTGGTCACGACCGTAATACTACCTATATTCGAGTTGGGTGTTTTTTTTTAGTTTTCGTATTTCTTTAGAAATATCTCGAGTATCCAAAGAGCCATGTAAACGCTTAGCCAAAATTGACTATTTTCGTGGTACAATATACCATTATCGGAGCTATATTTAAAAATTTTACACTTTTTTATTTCATCTTGTTTATCTTCATCAACACAGACCTTTTTTCTACTATTGATAATCAATTTCTTTTTATAAAGTTTAGCAGCTTGCCGTTCAAACGTCTTAAATTCTTAATTTTAACTTAAACAATTCTTCATTTCGAAGGTCTGTAATATATTTAAAATGCGATCGGTACTACTTAACAATAATATATAATTCAATGGCAATTAACGATGAATTGTGATTAAAACAAAAATTAAATCGTCCAAGAAAAACACTTCAAAATTACAACATTAAAATCCGTTTCAAAAGAAATTAGTTTTTACAAAATTCCTTTTGCTTCACAATGTATCAATGTTTTATGATTTTTACGATTTTCAAGTTTTAAAAAGTTCATTTATGTACTTTATCTCAGTTACTATTTAAACTTCTGCTTACATCAATTTGTTCAGGTCAACGTGTTATATATAATATACGGTATAATTATGAATATGTTGTCACCAGTTGCAACAGCTCTCTCTCTGTGCCCCCCCCCATTCCATAAACACGGCCTTGATTACCACACATATTATTATATTACAATTCGTATTAATGTAAAAAAAACTCCGTTTTATAATATTTAACATTCTGTCATCAATTATTTTAAAATATTAATTCGTTGTACTAAATCAGTCATATTTAAATAATATCGTTGTTCCGACGCTGTCATCATTGAAATTATGTTTTTAAATGTTCGAAAACGTTTTTTGAATTAAACGAATTTTTTCGTATGTGTTTCAAAAATATGTTAAATTAAAAAATTGTGTACTTTATCGTTGAAAATAGAACACGATTTGTTGTTTATGAAATGACAATGTTTCCGTTAAAATCATCTCGTGCTTCCTTATTATATATATTATATATAGACAACAGAATATTTCACCAAATATTTGACAACGCGGTTTCCGGATTAATCGGAACATTTTCACATATTATCACTATAACTACAGTGTTATTCAGAAAAAACAATAAAATATAATATATAACTCTCGACTTTATTATGTACAGGACGCTTTTTATTTTTATTATTATTCCGTTAACTTCTCTCAATATTATAACGGATTTCCTGTCTTCTTCACAGTATCTCGTATTATAGACACGCCATAGTTTCGTCGTAATTTCGAAATTTTTTTTTTTAATTCTTCTCGTGTTTGAACGTATTGTTTTCGTTTGAATTTTTATATTTTGGTTTTATTTTTGGCAGATATCACTGTTACTTCTGTTTAAATAAAACATACCAAAATATTAATAATAACACGTACGCGAGTAAAAAATTCTAATTTCGAAATATATATATATATATATTTAGAGACGGTGTAATATTCCCCATATTTTCTCACTAAAAAAAATCTTAAGTAGTGTTTAAGATTTGAAAAACTTAAATTTTTTACACGATTCTAGTCAGAAAATATAAAATATAATATTCTACAATCATACACAACAATATATCAATAATAAACCAGAATGAAACTAGCTTATTTTAGTAAATAATATATTAAACACGACGATATTTAATATTTATACGAGAAAAGAAAGACATTTTCATATAATTCATTACGAATTACACAATATATATATATATTATATTATTTCACATCTACCTCTCGTTTTATAACAAAAAAAATCGTACGTCACGGGAAACGACAATACGTTGTCGCGAAACGGTCAAATATAAATATATATTGAATCGACATTAAATGAAAAACAACCTTGGACATACTATTTTCAAAGTATATATACGTCAATATCTATATTAGTAGCAAATATGTTTTCCTCTTTTCCATCGACAGGTTTTCGATTAACAAAATCATCACTATATCAACCCTCACTAGATAATAAAATTATTAATTATTATAAATAAATTTATTTATATATATATATATTTAAAATATATAATAATATATTTTATTTATTATATATAAATTATTAATATTAATTAACGTAATTAATTACGTTTTAAAAATGAATAGACTATTCTTGCTAAAGGAAATAAATATGCGAAAATGCCTGTTAAAAAAATGGTTATATTAAATAATTGGCGCGTTTTATAAAATATTTTACGCGAAACGAGTAACTAACAAATAATACAATATAAAACTGTAATAGGTAAACAACAAAAAGTCTGAATTGAATAAAATTGAAGCCCTGTTACTGTAATTTCCTTTTATTGTTTCTACATACGCCTTGTTTATTATACGTCTACTACTCCCCTCATCCTAAACAAAAAACAATTTTTTCGTTAAATATTAATTGACCGAAATTTTACTTAATATGTTTCAAATTTTAGATACATATTAAAGTAACCAGTGGTATAATTAAGAGGACTATACCTCCTACTTATAGTCCGTGTCTTTATCGAACCAATATTAATATAGTTTTGGTGTAATATGTAACTTGTGCAGTTGTGCTTTTATGTGTATTATACATGTTTCACTCGAAATGTCTGTAACTTGTTCTTCTTATGCGTAACCGTTAAATGGAGTATTACAAAGTAAACAAGAGTTATCTAAAGCACTGACTAATATAACGACTGTACAGAATGCTTAAAAGCCATTTGAGCAGATTTTGATAACACGTTCAAAGAAGCAATGGACAACGTTACCACATTAACTGCCAAAGAAGAAGTAGAAATACGCATGTTTCGTATTAATAGAAAACTAACTTATAAAACCAATATAATACATGCTGAAGAACCGGATGAATATTATAAAATATCAGTATTTGTAACGTTTCTCGACAATTGAATAATATTATGATGAAAATTCATTTTTTTTAATTTCAAAAATAATATACAATTACGAATATTTGTTTCGTTTTATAGATATTGAACAATACAGGGCTGATTTTGTATATTTAAATCAGCTAATAGTTCGTACGGTCTCGATATTAACAATATATTGTTCTGCTACGATTTTTATAATATAGGAGAGAATAAAAATCAACCAGCAATAATCTTTTGAAAATATAATTCTGAATAAAAAAAAATTAACAAAAAAGTACTTTTAATTTTGTTTATTTATATACCGAATAATTATAAAAAGAAAACCGAACGTATACGACTAGTTCTCCAAAGTCGAAAACAAATACATACTGAAAATTACTTTTCTTAACGATATATTTTAATTAATTAAATTAGCCAATATATCGTTTGTATTTCTTGTTGGAAATACTATTGTTATTTTTAGATATTAAGCCAAGCGAAGATTGTATTTGTTTTACGATGATGAGTTCTTTTTTTTGTCCGTGTCGTATAATTTCTTTAACACTTTTTCATCTAGAAAGAGTATTCCATTGATCTTAACATGCATTACTTTCTGATAGAAAAACGTATCTAGTTGGTACTTTATTCGAAACGTATTTCGATTTTTCTAATAGTTTTCGTAAGCTCAAGTAAAACCTACAAAAGAATTTTTAAAATAATCTAAAAACGACTACAAAAATTAGAATTATAATAAACGAAGTCTCTTTTAAAATCATTTTTCTACAACGATCCATCATTAGTTTCAAATAAAAAAATTTATAATATGGCTCTAAAAACACGTGATTAAGTGATCTACTCTAATCGACATCCAATAAATTTTTTTATTATTCGTCACCATAAAAAAACGCACTTCAATTAACCTTCAAAGACCAAACAAGACAGTTTGTTCGAAAATATCCATTTCAAAACCCTATAACTTATTTAGGCAGATAGGTAACGAGTATTGACCCAGATCTATTATTAACGAATAGCCGTGATATTAGACAACCTCATAAGACTTGCAACGCGATGGTGTGCACGGTCGGGTGCACAAATAATACGATTTTCAAATTGACGCTGGTCCAAGTAGAGATAATTCAAACCCGACCACACGACCAAAAAGGCTGGAAACACGACATTGTCTACGTATAATATTATCTATTAAGACATTATTAATTAATGGAAATCTAAATTGCAGTTGGTTAATGTATTTAGGCGTTATTCATTATTGCATTAATAATAATAATATTGTCAATATAATTTATTGTTATTCGCAAAAAACGTAAGGGTTAATCGAATATTCGTTATTATTTATACAAGTATTAGAATGCAAATAATGAGAAAATTTCAACCCTAATAGCATTTTGGATTAGATAAAAAAAAATTGGTTTTACACTAATTTATCGATAATATTTAAAAGATATTAAAGAATTACAAATTTATTCGAATCTGTTTACGGTTAGGTGCAAGAATGTGCACAACGTGTTCCAAAGTTTTTTTTAAAAATTTGGAAATTTTATTACGTATATTTACTTTAGCAATAAATACGTATATAACGTACACAAAAAGGAAACGATACAAGTTTAATAAAGCTTTAACAGACAATATATATATATATTTAATAAAGGCGTATATTCCGTTTACATTCAGAGTCATATAGGAATCCGAGTTTTTTAAGATGGCGTGACGCGTGCTCAAGGGAGGGAAGATTTAGGTAAGGTCTAAAAGTTTATCGGCAACAAGAGTGGCGTGAAGTCACCTCCGTTAATGTAAGTAAGCTAGCGCACAAAGTTTCTTCGCTCAATTTACACGACACAAGTCGAGAGGGGAAGACTGTTTATTTATTTACAATTAATTAGCGGTAATGAAACTGTAGACGTTTGTTGAAAACGAACAAATGAATCTTGAATGGCTTAAGGTAGTCGCGTCTTGCCAAATGGATAATATATATATATATATATGTGTGTGTGTGTGTGTGTGTGTGTGTGTGTGTGTGTGTATGTGTGTATTCGAGAATTTTTCTTCGTAGCGAAAAATTCGTATAAAAATGTTATTTAATAAATGTCCGTATTAATATACAACAATGTGTGATCAATTGAAGTATGCGGAAAAAGATATGACATTATTGTGACGTAAGAATTATGCGCGTGGAAAGATTAATTTAATTTTACCTTTCGGGTCCACGAAAAGATCTCCGGCATTTCGTATATGTATGGTGGTACGGTGGCAATGACGAAGACGGTCGATGATTGATGACCGATCATTACGCACTGTAGTCAGTGTTACCAATCGCGAAATTGTCCGTCACTATCTAAATAATAATAATAACGTATAATCGTATAGCAGAGTACGTAGTTTTTTTGGGGAAGAGGGGAAAAGGAAGGGTAATATTTTGCTAAATCTGCTGTTATTAAACGGCGTAATATATTAATATTAAATATAACGTAATCCGTGAAATTGATTACTTTCTTATAAATATGTTATTAATAATAATACTACGACGAGATAACGGGCGTTACAGCGAACCTCGGTGACTTATCAACCTAAAAACCCGTTCTCGATCCGCTGGACTTATTACAAGATGTTCCATTCAAATACGATGACGGACCATTACGTGATAAGGACCCAAACGCAACTGCGATTATTAACCTAACCCGAAAAGGTCGAATAATCGATTAGCCGAGTGACTGTTATATATACATCTGAAAACGTGGTTATTAATTAACCCGACAATAATAATTATCGTTCCTATTGGCGAATATTTTGACGGGAAAAAATGATAAACGTTACTATTAAATTGTACGCGAATAGTAGCATCATATATATTTGCAAATACAAACGCATCTAACCTTGTCCTACCAGAATGGCGCAACTTGAACTACAATATGGGAATAACTTTAGCGCACCCTCCTCTTGCCATATTATTACCTTAAACAGTTTCCACAAGGGAGGTTCGCAACCCTCCAATTTCCGTAATGAACAATAATTTTAAATAACATAAAATATTCGTTAGAAAACGTTGTACTTATTTTTATTATTTCGTTTTGCTCGAGTAAATCGTAGGTCATAAATCATATTTAAGTCGGCGTTCAATTTTTGATACATTTTTTAAAACTTCGTTAACAATTATGTTAATATTTGTGTTTTAAAATTTTACTCTGCCACGATTACATCGATTTACTTTCCTATATACTGTATCGGGTATTATATATATATATGTGTGTGTGTGTGTGTATGTATATTGCAGTCTCTGTGTATTATTTTCTGTTTTTCTCGCATTTATGATTTACGATATCAGTATAATGGTATGACTTTAGACTTTAGTTAAAAAATTCGTTCAAAATGAAAAAATTACGTATTATATACGTATTAACATATTTATAAATACGTCGGTATCTAATTTAATTCAAAAGTTAGCCCATATACCAGTGAAAATACAATAACTCGGATTAAACTGGATACATTTTATAATTTTACAATATAATATTGAATTATAGGTACCTAAAACTACATTGTAATGTAAATATCAGAATTGAAATAAACGTAAATTTTTGCCGGTGTAATTACAATATACAAAAAAAAAGCTAATATATTATCGGGTTAGACAGCATGAAATAAACATGGTCAAATTTCCTTATTGTTTTAACCCGTGGTTAAAACTATTTAACTTTTCGAGCAAATTTAACGTTATTAATTTTTTCATTCCTGTCAAATCGATTGGCATTGAATTTTAATCGGAATAAAATATAAAAAACGAAGTTTCCTTTAGCACACTATACTCTTATATATATATATAATATAAATATGAGGCAGAGACCGACTTGGCGTGTTAAAATGTCGGCTGCAGCGAACTGTTCTTTAAATAGAAAATATGATAATGGGACTAATGGGCGCTTGGCCATATTATATGTGCGACCGGTCGGTCGTCAATTACCATTTTTTTTTCGATTACTCTTTTTTTTCCTTCGAGAAATAAAACGAAAATAAAATTAATCTACGTCTGTATCTATGCTATCATATTAAAAAGACAAAGTTTCACGTTTGTAACTGCAAAATCTTAAATACCAAACCATAAATTTCCGATAGTCATTTATAATTAAGGTTAAATATAAATAAAAACCAATCTAAAATATTTATTATTTACTTAAAAAAAAGTTAAAGCGTAAGGTTTTCCAATCAACTATATAAAAATAAAATTATACTTCAACATACATACGAACGATTTAAAACCATTATTGTTATATATTTATCAATATTTAGAAATTTCGTAAACAAGCTATTTATATCGTAATTCGCAGTAATTAGCTAATAATAATACGATGGGTACAAATTTCGTTTCACCAAAGGCACGATGAATACGATACTGTACTTCTAATAACATTCACTTCCGTCAAAGCCGGACGAAGACAACTAGTATTTATGCGTACATAATATTATTATAAGCGCGTTGTGTAAAATGGAAGGTTATGAAAACGAACGGACTCGCGTTGCAGTGTCGATGACCAAGGTGTCGTGTGGAGGTAAACAATTTCGGAAAAGAAAAATTGCGTGTCACTAGGAGACAAATCGTATGCGGTGGCCAAAAGGTCCGTTTGGTAACAAATCGCTGCCAAAAGTGACTATCTTGTCAACCGCTGTCGGGCGTGGTGGCAGTACACTATGTACGAACAAACCCGGGGCTCCCTGAAAAATAACGTATTACACACGTGCACAACGAATACTTTAAGGAAGGGAAAGAGGGGTAAAATAAGAGAGGATAGACAAAAAGCATTTTTTTTGAAATGCTGTGTCTCCGGCGTACAACGGACCATTATTCAAATAATAATCCCTCGGGGCATTGTCAGCAGTTTTTCCGGAGGAAAATTAACGATAAACGTTGTCTTGGCGTCATCCGCGACGTTCGGGTATACGCTTTTTTCAGCCGCCTCCGTCTCGACAGACAACTGAATAACATTCAACGTTTTTTTCACACAAACAAAAACACGTGCGGGTGTTGTACGTATTACGTGTCTCAAACAAAAGCGGCCACAACATTGTAATAAGCTTTAGAACAAAACTCGCTCTATTATATACAATTGTCTCGGTTGTCTAATCGAAAAAAATTCGAAACCTTTTCACCACCTGTTGTTGTATTACACATTGTCCCGTACCAACTTGTCAATAGGCGTTCACATTCGTATCCAATGCTTGCATTTCAAATATTAAAACGAAACGTGTGTATATTTATTTTAGATTCTGACCAAACCGAAAAATGTATTGGTTTTACGACGGATATATTTTTTATTGTAAATATTATTTCGTATAAAAGACGATTGAATGATCTTGACATTTTTCCGTTAGTAAATTGTGTCTAAGTTGGTCTTATGATTAATATGTTTTTCAATGTTGACAATAATTTTTTAAAGAATAATTCAAAACCATCCAAAAAATTACAAAAATACCGGTAAAATTCTCCACGTATTCATTTCACTCGTGGACAATTTTTATACTTTTTAAGAACTCAAAGTATAACACACACTTAAACATAAATATTTCGACAGTATTTATCTTATTAGTTTATTATAATAAACCTACTAACGTTGCCTGAAAACGTTTTTGGAATAAAACGATATATTTCCTTCAAATATAAAATAATAATAGAACCCTGAAATCTTTGTTTTAACAACTTATTTAAATCTATATCCACAAAATCCGCGACTTGCTATCTTTATTTATTTACTTTTAAAATTGCGTAAAAAATCTTCAAAAATATTTACTGGATCTAATAATTTAACTACAATCTCAACATCAACAAAAAATATAAGCACATTAATTTTGTCTACTATCATATTACACAAACACGTGCATATATATATATATATATATATTTACCCATTTTCAATATTTATAGATATTATTAACGTCGTTTCGCGTGTCTCCACAACTATCTAATTTCCTCTCTTCGTAATCCCTTTCCATTATATTATAACGCTTCAAAACACAAACCTACACAATGTTCGTCGTTTTGAAATTACCTTATTTATACGCATAGAGTATAGGCGACTGTAGTCGAGTTTAGCAAAGTTTAAATCACTTAAGTCGGACCAGTGTTTTGTAGATAATACAATTCAGTTCTGTCCTAATAGTGTATTTATCTAATACACATTGGAAATTCGATAGTTCTTTTTTTGCGACTTTCCAGGAATTCTCTCTCTATTCCTACATTTTGAATTATGATACAGATTTCGATACATTTCTTATGCCATTTAATGTATAGAATAGAGATTTTAAAATTATATCTTGCGAATTTTGCCATTCGGTTGTCTCGTCATATACGCGTATATATCGCGTAAATACTGTTTATTTTAGTAATCTTTTTATTTCGTATATTTTAACGTTTTCTGTACATATTAATATAAATATATATTCCCAGTAAGTTTTGAGCTTTTCGATAATTCTTAAATCATCAAACACGCTTGAATATAATTTATATATAGTACTTAGAATATAATATTCGTTATACAAAAGTAATATATACATCTGTTAACGCAATATAATGATTTAATGCTCGATTAAATATCGGTTTTCTAATTTCGTAATAACAAAAGTATTATCATTCAACGGTTATAACACGCGGATGACGGGAGTATTTATTTTTTCGTTATTTTTCGCGCACGTATACTCGGTATAAAACTCATAATAATGAAAGTGCGCGCGATTATGTCTACAAAAGACCAATCTTAAGGATGAACGGACAAAATGGTTAACAGACACCTATTCAGATGTGTTGAGCCAAATTCGTACTTTTTCGACGACAACAACGCGTGTACTTACGGGAATTTAATGTAATACGACGTGGCAAGCGCTAAGGGTTACCACGCGCATCAACAAACAGTTTCCGGACGACGTGTCTATCACAACAATTAGTAACCGAGGGTGAAACGCGTATATATATATATGTTTATTCGTGGATTTATATCGAAATCTAACCACGGATTACGCACCATGCACGGAATAACAAACACGAATTGGTTTTTTCAAGAACCCCCCCCCCCGTTAAAGTTTTATCATCCATCGTAATCCAAAAACATATCAAAGCACCTCTCGGGACTCGGTTCAGTGGTGCACAATTAAGTGGGGACTTTATAGTGGCATGTCTTGCAGATCCAATTACACTTCGCCAGGTCGATTTAAGCGACGCTCGCGAAACTATAGGTCCCGCGCCTTTAATTATTTTTAACGTCAACGTTAACTGAAATATAAGCACACTTTAAATTTCGTTGAAACAATTTACGTAAATTGCAAATTCAAAATGCTACGATCGTATATAGTAACGTTACTTATTCGATATTTAACGTTTTTGTATTCGCGGATTAAATTGTATGAACCCAAAATAGTTTACGTACAAACGCTGGTCGACTTTTAACGTAATACATTACAATTTTAGCCGATAATAAAAATTCGCTTAAGTTTTATTTATTATTAATAAAAAAAATATATTTATATATTAGGACATATTTATTTAAAAATACATTAACGGTGACCAAGTCGAATCCCATCTATAATACATTACGTACACAAAAAAAGATGGTGGGCCCTGATATCTACTCGTCTGGCCCACGAATACGCTACTACTGGCTAATGTTCGAACAAATTATAAATAAATCAATGGTTTTGTTTTTTGCGCCACAGAATAAATAATTAATTTTATTTATCGACGCTTTCGAAATTGTTTTCTTATTTAAATATGACGAAGAAACTTTTCGTTTATACTTACCCTAATATTTATATTACAGTTCCGTCAAGAATCAAATCCGTAACATCTGGAGGCAATATAGACACGAAAAAAGACTCTATGATTAAATTGAACTGCGAAGCCGATGGAAATCCTGTCCCTAATATAACATGGACCAGAAAAGTAATACATTTAATTATTTATGAATTATGATTAATCGTCGGTAGAATTTCACAAATTTATTATAGAACTTTGAAAACAAAACCGAAAATATTAGCAACTTCCGTAATATAAACTGTAAATATTGCTTTTCCCCTTCAACGACTATTGATTCTTATAAGTAAACACGTATCTCAAGGTAACTCTTTACTTTTACAAATCAACGGTATTTTATTCGGTTAATTTACGGGTGTTTAATGTAAATTAACTTCTTCATACGATAAATATTTTGATCACGGCGAATTAAAATGTATTATTAATCAACAAATATAATATTCGTTGTAACAAATTGTGCGTTAAAAATTCGTCAGATTTTAAAAAATTATAAAAATAAAAATATAAGTACCGTACATAAAAGCTTCGTACTATAATACACCCGGATATAATAAAGTAGATTATGATAAATAGTGCAATATATTTTTAGTAAACTTTAATATATATATCATTATAAATCTAGAAATAATTATTTGTATTCGATAATGTAACTTTAGTTATATTTTTTAGTAACATCTTTGTTCTATGTACAATTTAATAAAAAACTGTTGAGGGTGCTATGGGCCACAGGGTCCATGCAGACAAAGGCCCAGACGACAAACGTCCATTTCTCTCTCGTTAAATCCGCCGACGATGTCGCCGGGGACTTACACAAATGCATTATGTAAACAATAATTTACCTTTTCTGGAAATGCCATTTTAGAATAACGTACTTCCAAATGGCGAAAGAAACGCATCCGGCGATACGTACATAATACAATCAGCTACTCGTCACGACGCTGGCCTATACATATGCACGGCTTACAACTCCGTTGGACAACCCGCCGAACAGACAATTACAGTTAATATTTTATGTGAGTATATTTACATTTTACAAATTTTTAGTCCAGAGACTGAAACCGAATCGAAAATCTTTGGAAAAAATCAAAAATCTTAGTTTCTAAGACCTAAATTAGAAACCAAAATCCTTATTTAATAGTGTTCTTTTGTTTATTTGATTTTTAATTCGTAACTGAGAAAGATAATTATTTGGCTTTTTGATTTCGCATAATTTTATTTTTGCTTTGGAATATTAACGCGTATGTTGTTAACAAATATAAAAAGTCCCGTGTAAATAAAAATTATTTTATTTTTAACCGATTATTCGCATAATTTTTTATATTTTCCATTAACTTATACCATAAGTATTTATAAAATATACCGTCTCCCTTTATGTGTTTTACCAATTACATAGTGATGTTAGTATGATAATCTTAGAGAGGATATGTTTATGGACGTAAGCATATAAGCGTACGTATTGACAAATAAATTGTTTTCAAGTAAAATGTAAAAGTGTAACAATTTTCAGGGTCTTTACATCAAATATTACGGACAAGTCTAAATAATAATTGTACTTAATAATTAGCCTATAGGTATATATTTTGCTATATAATAATATAATCAATACGGACTTCGATAAAATTTAAAGGCCTCGATGAAAAAAAATCTAACGAATAGGTCATTTATTTATATTATATTTTTATGTATAGGCACCAACTCGTAAGCAATTAATCATATTTTTTTAAAAAAAAAATTAAACGACTAAACCTTGATATTTTCACGTTAAATCATGAAATTTTATTAACATAATATAAAATCCGTTTCAAATTCAAAAAATACGTTTCAAAATGTTTTCAAATCAATTTGTTGTTCTATTATATATAATATAAAACAGAAGTCTGAAACGTAAACGTGAACGTAAAAACTATAACGTCACATTTGAAATTTTAGTAATCCAAATCGTATTTTCCAATTTAATAAATTTATTTCAATCGCGAGAAAATCGCGTTAGTTTCACTCGACAAATAATTATTTTTATAAAAGACTATCAAACAATACAACAATTATTGTATGGGCGGAAAAATTATGGTAATCGTTAAGGATTTCATTTACACCGTAAAAGTATTTTTCTGTTGAGAACGGAGTGAATGAAATGCCTGCGTGGACCTACCGCAGGGAAAGAGGTTTGTTAACTTTGCTATCTTTTATTTTTCGCCACACACAAATACACACATTATTATTGTTATTATTCGGTTCACAAAAGAATCTAATTTCAAATCCTCGTCCTGAAGTGTCTCGGTTCCGAAATGGTCCTCAATTAAAGATAAGTGCCGACTCGTTGAGTCCTATTGTTTAATAAATCCAATTATAAGCCGACAATTTTTGAAAGCTCTTGTGCGTCGGAAATAACGCGTACATTTCTGTAACTTCAATTATTACTATAAAAATATGAAAATAAAAATAACAATATCAATATATCAAATTCTTTATGTGAGAAGAAAAAATAAAATAACGAATTTCTTTAATTCGAAAATATAGTATAGTATATGTGGTTAAGTTATAAAAACGGAAAAACAAAAATATAACGTATATGAAAATAAATAATACAATCGTATGAAACGCTACGCTAATGTGTACCTACGTAAAAGACGTGAACACGATTTGTCCTCGTGTTAGATTTATTTAAAAATGTTGACCGTCGAAGTTAATAATAATAATAATAATAATCTTATTTTAGATCCACCGGAAATTGAAGTTGAACGTGTTTGGGTTCATTCGGGCGAAGGAAACGAAGCTCTACTTGTTTGCATAGTCAACGCTGAACCGCACGCTGAGGTAAATATTTAAACCAATATGTCTATACATATATATATATTGTTTAAATATATTTATTTAATATAATAAAATATAAATAAAAATTTTATTTTTCGTCGAGTAAATGAAAACATTGTTTAAAACGTTTATAAAATAACAAATTTTATTCGTACGATTATTATAATATATTACTTGATATTAATTATATCTTAATTATAAATATTATATATGTACTATAATGTATAGTTAATATATACTTAAGATTGAAAACTGGTATTTTCTGCCTTTGCCTAATACATACGAAACACACTAATATGGACATTTCCTATTTCCAACCTTCCGTTCGATCTAGTCGTACGAGAAGAAATGTAAAAATATATTTGAATTTGTCCTGAAGTCTTCTTAATCGGCATTATCATATTTTTAATTATTTCCCCATAAATCCCTCCGAAATTAATTAAAAGAGTTTAAAAGTTAAAAATTGTCAATAAGTTCACAAATTTTTAAAATCTTAATATAAAAATGAAAAACATTCGAATTCGCGACAAATTCAAATCCCTTTTTAGAATCCTTATCGCGTTATTAAATCAATCAGTACGTTGGAAGTAAAATTTCACATTGTATCCAAACAGTAGCCACTACAGCCGACGTATGAGTGCACGTACAAATGTACCGCATATCGTTGAAGTACAGTCACACTGTCATTTACATTTCACTCAAACACACAGCGTATCGCGTACAAAACATAGAATTGTCTATATACGACCTTTGCAACCGTCTTCATTTTTCTTGGAGTAATTGAGTTTATTTGTCTAAATAATGACGTTGTATTTACAGATATCTTGGTACAGAGATACGCTAAAATTGGACACAAACGAGCGTCGTATAACCGAAGTACGAGGAAGTAGACACACGCTTATAGTCCGAAAAGTGCAGGCTAGCGATTTCGGCAATTACAGTTGCGTGGCCGACAATGTTGTTGGGAAAAGCAAAGCTTACGTCGAACTCTCGGGTAATTACGAAAATTTTTGTAATTTGTATTAAGCAAGACACGTGCAGTATCCGAACAACTTACGTGGCTGATTTTAACATTATCTACACTTTTCGGATAACGTAAATGTATAATATTCATTATTGAAACTAAAATCGGATAAAATTGATAATAATTATACCGTGACGCTGGCTCCTAATATCGAGAGAGTTCGGGTTTTAATTGCGAATAAATAATAAAAACCCAAAACAAAATATTTTAACCGAATATATAAATATAACTGTGGTAAAATTATTAATTTCATATTGTATTATTCACTAAATGACAAGTTGTGTCATTACGAAATATCTTCGTTTCCGAGTCCTGTACCATATTATCGTTATATAATGTATTTATTTATTTGTAGGTAAACCGAATCCTGTGAAAATAACAAGTAACAAAAACGGACGACAACAGAACAATTTCAACATCTCTTGGTCGGTAGATAGTTACACTCCGATCGAAGAATTTAAATTGTTCTACAGAAAAGTCCCAGTCCCCGACGAGTCATCTGTGGATACGCGAACGCAACATCAATGGCCGAAAAAGCCTCTCACTCGAAACGTACGTATAGTTAAATACCGCAGAATATTCAACGGTTTATCGTATTTACGGTGAAAAACGCTTTGTTCCAATACACACACACAGTTTACACGAACCGATATCTCAGACTTTTATAAAACCAACAAAAGTAAGACACGGCGATATGATATATTTAAATTTGAAATCCGAATACCAAGAAAGATAACGTTTTACAACTTCCGTCATTTCCCTTTTTCGATTTTCTCGAAAACTCTTCGGAATCACGAAAATTAACGTCTTTAACGTACTATCCGATTGAAATTTTCTATTAAAAATGGTAAATATTAAATAATGTTCGTTACTATTTTCAGCAAAACTATATCGAAAAACATCTCACACTCTGTTCAAATCTAAAAGCAAGGCATTTTGTTTTTTTCTTACATTTATACGCGGGAAAATGTTTATACCAATACACCGTTAGATATATAGAACGATCATTGACGATACTGAACGCTATGTACACGATTTTCAGGATAACGAAGGATATGGCGTCAGTCCCATTTACGGGTACAACAGTATGAGAAACGAATGGAACGACGTAATTCTTCCAGCCGTCCCTAGCGAACAATTCACTCACCGCATGTCCTACAATATCCGCGGACTGGACATTGCTTCTGAATACGAGGCCAAAGTCATGGCGAAAAATCGATTCGGCTGGACCCCGATGTCTGACGTATTCAAATTCACCACCTCCGCCACTCCAGAAATCGGTAAGAACTAGTTATCGTTTAGTCTAGCTACGTTCCGACCATAATTCTTTTTTTTTACGTACATCATTATCGAACAAAACCGAAAATAAATAAAAACCTCGCGTTTATTTTTATGGCGACTCGTTAGTGTACAGCACGTTAAAAAAAACATTTTGCGTAATAAAACTATATGGTGTCAAGTAATAAACTCAATTTTTACTCGTCCTTTATTTCTGTTATCATAAAATATATTAATAACCAAGCGCGAAAAATATCAAATTTGAATAGGTTTTCCACCGAGTTTATGATAGTAAACGCAAAAGTAACGGGAATATTCTCTGTAAGGTAAAACCAAATAAAAAAATATTCTTTAAATAGTGTATCATCGCCCCGAGTATTGTAGTTTTCATACGGTCAATTTTTTCTTTAATCTAGCACCCTACATTTCGATTACTACGATAACGGAATAATAAAATGTTTAACTTGCATAGTTAAACATTTAATCATTAACTAATCAATTTAAGTAAAATATTTTTATCAAAGTTCAAAATACGTTATTATTAGTAGTATTATAAAATAATAAATATCTCGTAAAGAACGAACAATTCTTCTACTTCGTGTGTAATAAAGATTAATAATTTATTACTAAATTTATACGTTTTATTTAAAGACAAAAATACGTTCGTTTGTAACTTTTATATTTTTATAAAAGAACCTTACATTAAAATCCCAATGTTTGTAATAAACGATAATTAATTTTTTTTCGACTGAATTAAGTCAATATTTATTTCTATTTTAACTTTAACGTGTTTAAAATGCTGTTTTTTAACTATTGATTTTTAACTAAGCATGATATTATACATTTAACTTTACTTATCTATTTTCATTAACTTGGGCGCATCAATAATATTTGGAAAATGTTACTTTACAGTAAAAAAGTAAATGAACTAAAGCCGAGTCTTAAAAATTATGTAAGCCAACCTCTTCGATAAAAAAAAAGTAAAATAAAATAAAAATAAGACACGATCAAAATCGCATAAATTTTGTTATTAATAAAGAATAAATTTAAAATTTTTTACTTTCAAATGTATATGAAAAATTGTGAACAACAAACCAAAATAGTATGTACTTTATGTATAAAAATTGCATGTTGTGTATGCGTTTTGAATGTACGCTTATAAATACGTTTTTCTTTTAATTTATCAACTATTTTAAAAAAAATAATCATAATAAAAGAAAATATAATATAAGTAGCGTGTTTGCATGAACAAAAAAAAAATACTAATTGCGTACTTTTTTGCATTATTACATTTTTTCGACAAAAAATAAAATGAAATAAAACGAAAAATAACGCTTAACGTGTAATAATAATTATTTAATTGCAAAGCACTAATCAACCGATTTATACTGAAGATAAGAACACGAGTAACTTATAATACATAATAAATAATATAACGTAAGCGTATTCGGACAATAGCAATATATTATATATTCTAGCTCATAACCAAACGTACACACGTTATACATTTTTTTTTTAGAAGCATGATTTTTATTTTTATTTTATTTATTTTTTTCATTGGCTGGCATGAGTAGAAACGAATCCAAAATATCAAGCATCCTATGGTAGCTCAGCGACATCAAGTGTGTATTTTTTATTTTACTTTCTTTGTTAACGTCATTTTTATCGTTAGAACTTAGCGATATTTGCGTTATGTGCGTTGACTGAAAAAATAAATAAATAAATTGTTCCTAATTTGTATACGCGTTCGTCATTAATTAAATACCACAAACTCAACCGCCGATTTATCTAACGATTTTAATTTGTTTTCAGACGCCGAAGCCCGTGACCTTGGCTCCACTTCATCCTACAACGGATTCAACAAGCACAGCTACAACGTCATAATTTTCATTGTTTTCAACACTATATACTTTGCCTTAAACGCCATTATCTAAATCCCTAAATATACCCCTAATATAATTTAAGCAGTGGCGTGAAAATTGTAAA
Source organism: Geopemphigus sp. TES_GeoC_2020 (assembly GCA_025469175.1). Classification (NCBI taxonomy): domain Eukaryota; kingdom Metazoa; phylum Arthropoda; class Insecta; order Hemiptera; family Aphididae; genus Geopemphigus; species Geopemphigus sp. TES_GeoC_2020. The sequence continues at coordinate 72,928 of JAIPRN010000197.1, forward strand.
TGGGGACAACCTGACTGATTCTATAAGAGGTATTACATTTATTTCGATTTTTAATTTAATTTTACATCGTTTTTTCTCTAAAATTTCAAATATACTTTGTCACGATTTATTTTTTATTTTATTTTCACATTTTTTACGATAGTGAAATCGTTTGGGGATAAGAGGGGGTACGCCACTGCTCTAGCTTATATTGCGAATGAATCGTAAATAATAACTATTTCATCTACTATAAACAATAAGGCAATATACATATTCTCGTCGTTAAAATATACACACTTAAAATCTCTGAAATTTCACTGCTGTAATATAAAACTACCCTTTAAAAACCCCAAAAAAGCATAATCCATTCCCGATTCCAAAACAACGAAGTACGACTTTTAACATTTTGTTATTCCATCATCCTAGTGTGAAATTAACATCAATAAAACGCATACAAAAGTATTTTTAACTATGACGAAGTACGTAAACCACATTAATTATATAGTCCTAATAATAATATCCTCTTAGATTTCTAACAAAACTTATATAGATGTGTATTTAATTAAAATAGCGACAGTATCCTTCGAATAAAAGGTATTAATATGTGTGACGATTAACGAGATAAATACGATTTTGTAAAAATTGAACTTTCAATTGTTTCTTCGAAAGAATTTCAATTGATCAGTAAACGTACACGATGAAATATAATTTTGCCCCCATATACAAGACAACTGTAAACATTATCCGAGCCTATACCTATACAGAATATTTTATTATGAGCCAGTAATTATCCATCCGATTTAAACAAATTTTATTTCTATATTTCCTATTCGTTATTAAATAACTTAAGGATTATTTAATGACTATTTTCAAAATAGTATCCTAATACCTCCTTCGTCCTTATATCTTATAGAACGTTTAATTCTTATTAGACAATTTATAATTTTTTCTACATTATCTTAAAAAACCAAAATGAATAAATGAAAACGCTTTCCTAATTTAAATATCAACATTTTGTATATGAATAATCACTGCTTAAAGGTTTAACAAAACAGTCGTTTTTGCGTAATTCGATGGAGACGATAATATTTTCGTGTTCTTTTTATTATATTATATATGTACTTATTAAATATTAAAAAATTAAAGGACGTTTAAAAAATGTCAAATAAAAAAATTTTCAACGAAAACGCAATACAAATAATTTATTTTGCTCGAGATATTAACTGGCTCATAACAAAAAAATCACTCTGTATACGATAGCTATAACATTACAAAAAATTGTAATATCCATTTTAAAAGCTATGTCTCGCGATAAATGAAATAATTCATAATATATATATATATATATAGTCCCAATCAGAATCAACTAAAATAATTGAAATGTTCTATTTTTACTTCCGGAAGCTATTTAATTACGTATAGTGTTTTATGTGTAGAGAGATTAAAATATTTATACATAAAATGCATCGCGTCGTATTCTACTCAGTCGTATCTATTTCTCCTAATTATACGTACATATGTATAGATATAAATAAAAATTTAATTTTTAAATCTTTACGACGCGCGCTTAAAATATTTATCATATACTAGAAGTACTTAATATCACAGTAAAATTGATTGCAAATTAATAATTATACTATATCCGACGGAAAAATTTCGAAAAAAGGGAAAAAGTTTCGAAAACGTTTAAAACCGTGTGCCAAAGTGTTCACTAATTATAAATTCTATTCGCTATTTATTATATCTTACGATAAACACTGAACTGTACATATACTCGTTTATTAATTTATCTGCATCAAGTATGCTTATAATAAACGTGGACGGCCTTTAGAATTTTCCAAATAATCGTGCAAATTTACCAATAAAACCGATTTGTATTATATACATACGCGTAAACTAATAGCGTTTACGCGAGACAAAAGAGCGCGTGCGCACTGCCTTCATCATTTAAGAACTTCTTAAGCAATCTCAATAATAATATTGTATAAAAATATGTAGTATATTTTTAGAATTTTGAATCTCGTAATGTTCAAGTACGCGCGTGCTTATTGGAAATTCGCGACGTTTTATCCGTCACATAATCCGACGCGCTGCCATAAGGGGCAGGTTGTGTCCAAATAAAAAAAATCGTATACAACGTCTTACACGCGTTCAACAAATAATGGTAAACGTGATTACCAAAATAGTCTATAACTAAAAACAATAACATAAACACGTTTGAAATTAACCGTATATTGCGAATATTAATACATTATTCGTTGAAATCGCTCTATACTTACTACGAATATAACTACCATAATACCATGGACAACGTTAGATTGTCGTAATACTTTAATATACGCACCGTGTGTGTGTGTTTAACGTTATATTACCATTGTAAATGTAACGTATTATAAATAAGATATCTTTAATCGTTTTATATAATATTAAAATTAATTTTAAGAATTTGCACTTTACGAACAAATGCCTACAACTATATAGGTATTGTAATATAATACTTACACGCGTATTATTCACAAATATTATAATATTTTATAAAATATAACTATTTAAATACGAATGATCATCATTACATATAAGTATTATATAATATAATTTTAGTATACAATTTAAACGTTTGGAAATTTAGGCATTCTGTAAATAAATACGTTTGATAATTTAATTACGAGATAAGAACAATATATATATCTTAATTACGATCACGTATTTTTATACGCTGAAACATCGTAGCAAGAAAATGTACTAGCACGTAAGCAAGCTTTTCGACTGGTAACACGACTAAATAGAAATAAAATATTACTCGCGTAGCATTCGCGATACGTTTATATTTCAAATCGAAAAACTATTTTTAAAATCCTATCATAAACTCTCGGTTAAATTAGACTTATTAAAACAAGCGGTTTCTTCCATACAGTCATTGTGACGTGTACGATATGTTTCGATTGACATCGTCGATTAATGTAAATTTAAGTTACCGTATTTGGTTCGCTTACCTAGTAGACCAACTACTTGAAGTGGACACCGAGTAAAATGCGAATCGCCGTTATTATTGCGACGCAATTTATAATAACATAGAGGGCGACGATTCCGTTGAATAGATAATAGGTATGGTTCGTTCTCTGCGACCATTTGACGCGAAAACAATAAATTAAGAAATGTTCGGAGGGGATGTCGTGTTTTATCATTCAGTTTTCATAACTATAAAATGGTATTAAAATAGGTACACTTACATTTAAAAAATATATTTATATTGTTACAATTCAACGAGTCATTAATATGATAATATAATGTGTTACAAGTTTCATAAATTATATTTAATCGATTTTAAAATATAATATTAGTGTGTTGATGTTTTAAATGTTAAATTATATAATTATTATGAATATGTTATACGCATTATTATTATGATACATGTTATTATACTCGACGTTAAACTGCGAGTTAAAATATACGTTTTAGTTGAATAGTAATATACCTAATAATTGATTCCATAATCCGTAATATATTTAAATAATTTTTTTTTTATTATTTATTTAATAACGTGTTGTTTGTTCCTTAAAAGGCAAAATATTCTAATAATATTCAACGTCAACATTTGAAAATAGTTATTTTTTATTCGTCGTTTTAATAAAGAACTAAATTAATTTATACATTATTATATTCTGAAAATACGTCAAATGTAAAAAATGATTACCTATATCCAATATTATTACGTACATAATTCAAACAATTTCAGACAATTATGGACATTCAATCATTATTATATTATTATAATACGAGTCCGTAATAATATTAATTATTTTATATGCATATTAATATAAACTATATTAGACTTAAGTTTGATTATTCTATTCAGTGATCCATCCCCTTCTTATTAATATTTTCCGAACAATATTATTTAAAGATATGATTTTTATATAACTTCTATACTTTTAATTTTACTCGGTACTCTTATAAACATATAATTTATATCTAATATATTTAGAATATATATTATATTTGTACTTTAATATTGTGAACATATTTTGTTTATTTTACACGTGTATTTTACTTTTTTTATAATTTAAAGTTCTGTAACTATATATTTTTGAAATAAAATTAATATAATACAATTATATAAAGTATTTCAAATTTATAATTACAAATATTTTAAATTCTTTTTTTCTTTGTGTAAAGACTTTTTGTTGTTAATGTAATAATTAATTTTAATATTTCTATTATTATATACATTTTTTTTTTTAAATTATTATTATTATAATTATTCATAATATGCATAGTGATTAGAGTGAGTGGGTAAAATGTGTAAATAATAGTTACCTACTTATTTAGTAACATACCTATAATATATTATATTAATTTTTAAGAAAAGTAGTATCCTTAGCTTATGTATTATTGAATAAAATGATCAGTGTGAATAAAACTTTAAATTGTGTTAAATCATTTATGAATTCAACATTTCACTTTACAACGATAATACTTTCACATATAAGTAACTTGTTGTTTGTCAACTACTTTCTATATAAATAGTAAAGAAGTTCCCGATATAAATGTATAAGACCGTTTTAAATGCGTTGTTAATTTAATTTTTACCGGGATAATATTAGTGTATTGTAACAAAGCAACATAACACAGACACTTGTTTATTAAGGTGATTTGTTACACTTCCGAACCCCTGGATGCTATATAACATGTATACTACAATTTAAAATGTATTGCCACTAAATTTAACCTCTAACTTTATTTCAATAATTTGAATTATTGTTATCTTCAATAATTATACGCACCCAAATTTAAAAAAATTTAATATATCTTTTTAGATTTTTCGAATGTTATTCATAATTGAATACAAAGTAAAATTTTCAAAAAATTAACATTAGTATTATAAACCAAACATTTATATTTAATACAAACAATTTTATTTAACAAAATGTAGTATTAATAATAAAAATAATTAAAATAATAATAATTACTTAAGGCCATTTATTCAAACTTAACAATATGATACCATTTAACATTAACGTATATCCAAATTAAAAAATAAAGTATAAACAAGAAGTAACAATAGTTTCTGAATTAAACATTCTATTGTTTTTTTTTTAATAACAAAAAAATAATTTTTTACACGTTTACTAAACAAGTTTTACAAATTTATTTTGCTACCTTGTAATAATGAAATGCGCGTTATTTTTTTACCTTTTTTTAATAAACAGAAATTTAATTATAAAATATTTTATAATTTATTAATTGTGATTCATTGACATCATAAAACAAAAGCCATCATTAAATTTGCTTTACTAAATATACATTTTAACAATGCATTAATTTAAGTACTTTATACATGAAGAGATCAAAAAATATTATTTAATACAATGTTGGGACGGATGATAATAAAAATCTAAATTTTATATGTCTATTATAAAAAAAATTGTATTTTAAAAAACCTTATTGAAGTTAATCTAAATTAAGTCCAACATATCCACTTAAATATAATATGAAATAAAATAAATAATACATTGAATACTTTTGAATACTTTTGAATACATAATTCTGACTACAATTTACTAACTAAAAAATATAGAAAAATAATACAATACTTCATAATAATGTTGAAACTAATTTAACTTTTTATAATTGCACAATATAATTAGCTATTTGTAAGTATAAAGCTAATTGAATGTTTATAATTACTAAACATAATCGGTGATTTATTGTAAAATTCAAAGAACCAATATTATCATATTAGGATTAAAATATATCACAAATTACAATAATAAATAGATTGAAAGAAAGTTTTAAAAATTACATTTAAATTCTAATGTAGCAACTAATTTGGTCTTATATACATAGACTAGAACTTAAACAATAATATTATTATTAAGTGAAACTAAACCCCAACAAGATTTATGTAGCTTATTGTTTGGAATTTTCGATTCAATATTTTATTTTTAAATCCTAAATAACTCTATACAAATAATTAAGAAGATAATAAGTATTTTTTTAGAACTCAAATACATAACAGGAATAATATAAAATATTGGAATCAAATAATGAATTATTTTTATGATAAAAAAACTTTTAAAGAATAAATAAGTTAAAATTAAAAATGTAACCTCTAGCTTAAGTTAATTTACCATACTTAATAACATAATAATTTGGACGTAATAGTTAAGATTATTGCACACAACAGATTTATCTTTAACAAGCGAAAATATAATATTAAAGTTTTAAAAAATATGTTTTTTTTAAGTTTAAAACAAATTAGTTAAGAAAAAAATTATTTTCTTTATTTAAAATTACCAAGTATGATTTTTGTAATACTTCAAAATCAGGTAAATTATTCAAAATTCTTTGTGCATCGAGACTAATTGGTACTTCATCAGGTTTTGATTTTTCAACAGACTCAGTCATTTGATCATCAAATGATGCATTCAAAAAATCATCAAAAGCATTCATACTTTCAGTATATTCTTCATTTTTTATAAATTGTTCATTTATAATTTCGGATGTTTTCCAAGTTTCAGGTTTAACTGAAAATATATAAGAAAATACATGCAATTAAAATGTCATATTTTGCAAGCAAAAGTTAAATTAATATTAACTTGACTTTTAATTTTGTCAAACAAGAAGCATATTAACATTACCTTGTATTTTATTATAAACTTAGCTAATATTTAAATGTAAATTAATCGAGAGAACATTTGTTTGGGTTCACATTATTATGAAACGAAAATAAATAAGTATTAATAAATTTTGTCTACAATAACTATTATTGAATTTAATTTAATAAAAAACAACACTTTTATAGTAATTAGATTTTTCTCAAATTACAATAATACAAATAATAAAAAACACCTTACTATTAATTAATAAAATAATTAATTATAATAATAATTATTCATATTTAAATAAACATTAAATATAGTTTAATTTACAAAATATACAATGATGTAATTAAGTAACGAAATGTGTATTTTCAGAATATTATCAAATGATTTTATTAGAAATTGTTTAGTAATTAGTAATATAATTAGCATACCAATAAATATATCAAGCATATTATTTTATAAATTATCACACAAAGCAAAACCAGAAATACTCACGAGTGTTTGTACAGCATGGTGAAAGTGTGTCTAGGAGGAGTTCTAAGTCGAGTAACGACGTTTGATTACCTAATTATGCCCATGAAATGTAACATTATCATTACTCTACCACCAGTTAAAAATGATCATAAAGCGTAGCAATGTCAGTAATTTGATTAGTATGTATTATGAAAAAATAGATCTTAAATATGTTTAATAAAAACTATTTAAAAAGAAATGTCTTTCAGAAAAACAGATAAAAATGGTTTAATAAATAACAGATGGAATATAGACATTAGACATATAATCACATAATAATTTACTAAAAAAAAATAATAATATACGAATTATCAATAAGCATTTATATTATGAAACAAATACTTTAAAATAACCAACTTATTTTTCATAAATACCAATAAATTAAATAAACAATTTTTTTTATTAGAAATAATTTAATGTTTATAATACAGTTCTCAAGTATTTGAAAATTATTGAAAATCATAAATCAAATCCATTTTAATTGAATAACAAAAATACTAATATCGCATATTATTTTAAATGGGAAAATTAAAACAATTATTTTATAAATTTCAACTTTTGAAAAAAAAGGAACTATTACATAATGAAATACAATACATACATTATATAAGGTATTGGGATAGATACTTACAGTCCAATGGATTTATTAAACCACTGTTGGTCCAATCAAACTCAGGAACTGGAACTATTTCCTTATAATATACAAATTTATTTAAATTTTTTAAAATACTTTTTAAGTTAATTAAGATTGTGAAATTTAATTCACCTGTAATGGGTGGTTGGAATAAGAATCAGATATTTTTGTATCAATTGTACTATTAAAAGCTTTTAGTGGCTCCAGCGGACTGTCAGACATATTTGCAGCAAATTTAGGAACTTTTTGATTCCAAGAAGCACCATATAACTGTCACAATTAATCAAATATTAATAAAACAAATGAGACCAACACATCAAAAATATTTACAATAAAATTTCAAAATAATCTTACTATATTTCTTGAATCAATTGAAAGTGAAGACAAAAACACATTGTTTGAATTTGATTTTGTCCAATTAAAATTAAGAGCCGGGCTAGATTCAATGTCTTTTAAATTGTTCCATATCTGTGAAGTATTCAATTCATTATCCAAATTATGCAAATCAATTTTCTCACACAATTCCTAAACATATATTAATATTAGTAACAATCAATAATAAAAATATAAATAAATTTAAATGAATTTTAAATATTTACATTATCTCCATAAAAAATGTCCTTACAAAACTGTTTGTAATCAAATTGAACATGGGATTCTGAAACTAATATTTCATCATTTTGTTTAACATCTATAAATTGATTTTGATCAAAACCAGATTCAAAATCACAGAATTCATCGTCATTTATTAATGATATTGGTTTGTTTTCAATAGTTGAAAATGTATGAAAATCAGAAAATTTATCAAAATCAGAACCAGAATTATCTTCTAAATTAATTTTATTAATTTGTTGGTGTTGAAGTGTTGAACAATTGCGATTGATTGATTCAACATTTTTTTCTTCTTGTTCTTCTGAAATTGAAATATTTTGAGAAATTTCACTATGTTCATAATTAATAGATGAGTTTGATATTTGGTTAGGAAATTGTTCATTATGTTCATGATTTTCATTAATTTTATTATATTCTATTAATGTCATATTTGGTAAATGCACAGAATTAAATAATGTAATTTCTTTAACTTCTTCAATATTTTTTATAGTATTATTATTATTAATTGATAAATCATTATTAACCATTTTGGACAAATCATTGATTGAATTACCTTTAGACTTAATATCATTTTCGTTAATTTTTTTATTATTTAATAATACATTTGGAACAAAATTAACTGGATTGGTTGATTCTTCAATATCTACACATTCTAAATGATTGTTTACTAAAGTTTCACTCTGACCCAATTTTTCAAGGTTAACATTGTCTTCTATTTGAACAATCTTATTATGTTCAACTGATTCTAAATTATCTAATCGAGGTTCTAATTTTGTTGAATACTGAGAATTTATATTAAGCTGTACATGTCTTTCATCATGAATCTGCTGTTCATTTAAAGGCAAAACATTTTCAATTTCTTTATTGTTATTATCCACTCTTTCAAAAGATATGTTTTTTCCTATCTCAGATTTACCTATTAATTCATTTATATCACAATTATGCTTAGATGTCAATTTCTTAATATTTTCTTTAATTCTTTCTGTTTCATCCCATATAGAGGAGTTGTTTTGATGTAAACTAGGGTCTTGTTCAGATAATTGAAATAATTGCTCATTATTTGTAATACTTGATTGCCAATTTGAAGAACTATCATTTGTACTTGATTCAATACAATCTTGTTTGTCAACATCTCCATCATAAGGCAGAGATAATTCGTCGATAGTATTCCAACCACCATCAGGGCCTAAATTAAAATGAAATAAATGATCAGCATACAATTTGAAAACATATGTCGATTACGAATAATTACTTAAACTAGACTCGGACATTTCCAAGGCCAAATGAGGAAAGTCGATAAAGTCTTCATCATCCTCCCAATCTAACTTAGTCATAGGAGGTGGTGTTTCGGGTATTAGAGGTGGAATGTCATCAGACATCTTATCTGAAAAATGTCACAATTAATGCTTTTTTTTATTTTGATTTAATACGCTTTACTCAGTACTTGTTATTATTTATAGAACGTCCATATTGTGTTACCTGGGAGAAGGAAACACTTTTTTAACTTATTATGAAAATAAAAACGTTTCACCACAAAACAGAAAAAAATTAATGCCAATACTTACAATAACTTATTATTGAATATTATAATCACATTATGTGATAAAAATGATTATGTACATAATGATTATATCAATATATATATAAATAAAATACTCCTGGAGATTATAAATACACATATACCAATCATAGATGATACGACAACCATGGTTAGGTCATCTATTATCATATTGATAAATTCTATTATGAACATTGATAGTTGATTTATTTTTTGTAATTATTATATTAAATACTTATAACAGACAAAAAAGAATTTCTAAGAATAAGCTACGCCTATGACTTATATAAAATTTATGTTGGGTAAGTCTTTTTACTCTTTAATTAAAGTATTGACACATATTTATATATTTTTATGCAAATTAAATAGTAAAAAATTACTACTAACGTTAATTGAAAAGAATTAATTATTTGTTTGTTTCTGTTACATGAAAAGTACTAATTTTTTTTAATTTACCGATTAAATATAAAACAATAACAATTTGATCTATTAATCAGCGCTTTTTTATTTCCAAAAATTGTTTCTATAGCAAAAAAACCAAAATATTTTCTTTTGACATACTTATGGTAGTTTTTGTTATTGTAACACATTATTTACAAAAATTAATTCGGTAAAAGATGATTTTCTTAATATAAAATGGAATAAAAAAAAATTATTCTTCATATTTAAACAAAATTTAGAATTGTTTTATAATGAATTTGTTTAAAAGTTAATAATTTAGATACATTGTATATCCATCATAGATTTTAAGGCCTTATTTACAGCACTTAACAATTGTTCTATTTGGTTTCTCTCATCTACAATAGTTTCTTCTTCAATGAGCACTTGATCAATAAATCTGTTAACCACATATGGTGTAAATACATATTCATGCATATAATGATCAATATTGTCTAAAACGTAATTAACCATTTTATATATAATACGTTTGGGTACAAAATCTCGCACATTTTTTCTGACAAATTCAAAATAACAACGAGTTAAATTGCGATGCATCTTTACTTGTTTTGAAGATGCTAATGTCTCATCTAAATCATTAAGACCTGATAAAATTTGTTTAAATAATTGTTTTGTTCTTTCTTCTTCAGCTTTTATAAATTCATCATTTGACAAGCCTCGTTTATTTGTGATGTGTGTCATTACAAATGCATCTTGAATCATATCAGATGATTTAACTAACTCTAAGATAAAATCTGGATTTGTTGTATCTAAACAAGCTTGATATGTTTGAATGTACGATGTGATAAACTCTTTAATACTTATTAATGTATCTTCCAACATTTTATGCAATACATTTCTTACCTAAAATTAAATTAATCTTTGTAAATATAGAGCTAGATACACAAACAATTTTTAATAAAACATACCCATAAGCTAAAGGCAATAAACTTAAACGTATATAATATGTATTTATATATTATAAATATCATAATAGCTCCATTATTTAAAATTGAATTACATATAAAATATGCGTTAACATTATTTGAAATTACAAATCTTATTGTCTTAATCAAAAACCTTTATTATGATAATGGGTTGAAGAAAATTATATATATATATATATATATATATATTATGATTACTTACATCTGTATTTAGTTTTGGAAATCGTTTAAGTGTATCTAAATATGTTTGGTCAATAGAATCAAATATCATTAACATTTCAGCACATACAAGATCAGTACAAATCATTGCTGGTTCAATTAGATTTTGCAATTGTCGGCAAACCATATGACCTAATGCCTTTTCATTGACAAATGAACTTGTATGAGTTCCAGCAGAATTTAATAAAATGTTAGCAATATTTTCATCAGTCAAGTTAAGAAGTGGATCTATTTTATTCAGTTTCTCTACATATTCTAGATTTATAATTTGTGAAATTTTGGCACCTCCCACAATTATATTCTCGGATATATTTTTTCGATTTCCAGTAACTATATCACAATAGGATTTACATATATCCTTTAATAAACCCAATACAAATGACACTTTCTGGTCTGGCATTTGTAATGTTTTCATTTCATTCTCCAATCGTACTTTGGTATCGTTTAATTCTTTGCGTAACATCGGATAAGTTTTTTTAATATGCGTTAATAGTATATTTTGTAGAGTTTTTGCCAATATTTTATTACCGTGTTTTTTATAAATTTCCGGATAGTTAGCTTTTAAAAATTCGTTTTCGGATTTCCACGCTTCCTTCATAGATTTATTGTCATTAATATCTTTTTGACTTCGATTCACAACTCCAATTATACCAAGCTTGACAGGAATTTTTTGTCCACAAAGAAGTTCTGTTGCATCTTGTACTGTACCTTTATCAATAAGGTCTAATTTAGTTACTACTGCAATTGTTCTTATACCATCAGGGTCGATTTGTTTAGCTATTTTAAGACTTTCGCTAGTAGACGGATCTGTATTAGCAGTTACCACTGCTAAAATAATAGCATTTGGTTGCTGTATGTAACTCAATACTAAGTGTTGAATTTGTTCGTCGATATCTTCTGGTTGATCACCAACTGGGATTTTTGTCAGTCCAGGTAAATCTACCAAAGTTAGATTGTACAGCGACGTATATACCTTCAATACAATGGATTCTTGCGTTATACCCTTATTTTCACCAGCGAGGAAATTCGTTCTGTTTTCGATTTCCTGTCGAACGTCATCGAAATTATAATACACCAATATTGGTTTATGCAAAAAACATGCCCATTCTTTAATTTTGTCATTTTTCGTTATTGCTAACATCGAATCTCGTTCGTTTTTATTAAATCGTATCATTTGGATAATTAATGGGGCGCGTGTTACAATACCGACTCCTCGCGGTAAAAACGATTTCCCCACCAAACTTTCTAGCACCGAGCTTTTACCAGAACTTTGTGATCCGACGACAACAATTTGCGGCAAATTGATTTTATGTTCACCGACGATCGTGAACACATCTTGCAACTTATTAATTACGTGAATTAACGATTCCATCGTTCAATCGTCTGGTAATTTTGAAACTTAAAAGGTTTTTATATTTTTCTTGATAATTTCCGATATATTTCGAATAATTGGTAAACGATTATTGTTAAAAGCTATGGTTACGCAATAATTTTGAATGTAACATCGTATTACTTATTAAACACAATACACTTAAGTAACTTAGGCAAATTTTTATATTTTTTGTACTTATTATTCTTAATGTGTAGAACCTTTAAAAATCGAATTCTTTAACTCAAAAATGAAATATTTAATTCAGTACAAACTGTTATACACTACATTTGTAATTTTGATAGGTAATAGATATACTTTTAATGATTAAATATAGAAATAAAAATTACTTTAAATAAATAACTACGTTTTCTCAATAAGAGAAAATGTATATTTAAAATTTTAGAGAACCCGGGAACCATAATGGAAAAGTGATAAGTGGTAACATTATCTTATCAATCACCGATAAGAAATATTAAATAAGGTCAATCTATATAACAATAATAATTTAATTTTGTTAAACTGAATTTCTCAGTTAAAAATTTGAAAGTAATTTGTCAATAGTTAAATTGATTGTACAGTATGTTTTAAAAAATTTTCCATAAAATCGTGTTTTATATTCATCGTTGTGTAATTGCAGTGAAAATTAAATCAAACACATTTCAAAAATTGCATTTTTTGCTAAAATAAAATAATCGCAATGGAATCAGATAAATATGTTACGGTTGTTCCTGTAGAATATCGAAACAGACCACAATTCATACGACCACCTGACGAATATAGGTAATAATTTTGTATTTGTCACAAGTGTATTATAGTTATGACGTTATTCTGTATGTTGTTTATAGTGATTTTCCACAAAATCGAAATTGGCCACACACAAAAACAATTAGAACAGAATCCAGCACTTTGCGAAGGAAAGAATTGAAAAAGTCATTAGAACAAAAGAAGACCCATAACCATTGTGGCAATGACCCAATACAAACCTGTTTTAAGCCTATAATTAGTGCTCCTTTAGCATTTCAGACTGTTCCAAAATCAAAAAAGAAACGTAATAATTATTTATAAAATTATATTTATTTATTATGTTTAGTTCTAATTAAGGTATAAATATAATAATCAATAAAATATAATAATCAGTATAAATTACATGTATTTTACTTGTAATTTATTTTATTTTACAGCGTTAACAGTTTACATTTATACTATGGCAGATATAATATTGCATATGGATATAGAAAATGCATATAGTACTACTGTATCAGATCTTGTTGACATTATTATTCAACAAAAATATTTAGGTCTATCTAAAATAGCTAAAAACGTATTTATGATATGGATGAAATCTAATATTTTAGGTGGTTATTAAATAATAAATGTTGTTTTTTGAGTATAAAATGTTTGTACAACTGCTTTTAATAATGCATGATACGTAATATTTTTCTAGAGGTCCAATTAAAGCCTCATCATAAATTATTGACAATTTTTCAAAATTGGCCTGCGCTTGAAGAAAAATATTGCATCGAGACAAAAAAAAATTCAATGATCAAAGAACCCATTTTAAGTTTCCAGCGAAATGTATTTTTTCCAAAAAAAGATGAAGAAAAAATCAAGTATTATCAATGTTTTAATTTTTAATAAAATTCTTACTCTTAAAAATCATGTTTAGAGATCAAAAAATTATTGAATTGTTATATGCTGAAGCCAAATATAATGTGTTGCAAGGCCGTTATCCAGTTGAAGTTAATCACTGTTTGATGTTAGCTAGTTTACAATGTAGGATTGAATTAGGCCCACATAATTTACAACAATATACATCAAGTTTTTTTAAGTAAATAAAAATTGAACTTAGTAATATATTCCTATATTAAGTAATTATGTAAATGAAAAACTGTTTAATTCTTTATTTAAAAACTTTTCTAGAGATAACAGAGAAAGATTTTTTCCATTACATTTATATAAAAGTTGGTCATCTTGGATAAATCTTTATAGTAAGAGTACACCTCATTCTCGTCTTGCAGATCATTTAAAACATATACAAATTACTGGATCTGATCGTAAACTTTACCATAAATATTTAGAATGCTGTTATATTTTGCCATTTTATGGGTAAGAATTGTTAAATATAGTGAAACTTCTAATAACTGATAACAATCAAACTTTGTAAAGAACAATTTGTAATATTCTATGAGACCAATATTTGCATTTAATATTCTTTTTAGTTATGCTATATCTTACTATATTTGTAATAAAATTAAAAAATTATTTTATTTATAAATAAAACCTACATGTGTAATTTCATAATTAATGTTTTGTTTAGCTGTGCATTCTTTCGTGGGCAAATTGAACAACCTGTTCGAGGTTTAATATCTTTAATCAATCATAAAGATTTTCCTATTTTTATTGCAATTAATACAGAAGGAGTTTACATCATAGATTGTGTTGACAATGTACCACTTTTATTAAAAATTAAATTTTATTGTCAAATACTAATTTAAAGTTATTTTTATTAGTGTTTGCTGTTGAGTTTAAAATTTCAAGATTTTTCTTGGGAATTGGCTAAACCAAGTCAAGAAGACAATGAAAATTGCTTGCCGTGTATATTCTTACAGTTTTTAGTTTTAGAAAATGGAACAAGAGTTTCGAAAATATTACAAATATTCTCTAAACAAGTAAATAAATTTTTTTATGAATATTTTATGCGTTACTTTTATCAATAAACAAAAACATTTTATTTTCAGAGTATTATGATTGATGCACTTATTAAACGATTTGTTGAAGATTTAAGCCACAAGCTAGCTATGAATGAATTTGACGATGTAGATAGAACTGGTGGCTTTGAACATATTTCTGTTGGAGATGGTATTTATTTATTAATATTTTCTATATAAATTATTCTAATTAACGATAATTATTTTATGGCTTAGGTTCTCAAATGCCTTTAAATTATTTTCATAGTGAACCACAATCAAGGTTATTCAATAAACTAAATAAATTAACCCTGGCAACATTTGATGAAGAGGGTATGTTTGTTTGAAATAAATAAACATTTTATTAAGTTTTAGTTTTCATTTATTTTAAATGTTTGAATACATTGTCTTATTAATTTTGCAATTAACAATGGAATAGAGTTAGTTTTAATATATAATTTAATTATCTATTTCAAATGTACATTTTTGTATATTAAAATGTAATTTCAAGTATTTGATAAATATTAATATGTTAATAACATAAATCTTTACAATTAAAAGGTTTACGTAAAAATATAATATTTAAATAGAAAACAAATTTAAAATTAAAATTAATATTAAGATTTTTTGATTATATTACGTTAAATTACCTAATTATGAATGAACAATTTTGGAATAAGGTACATATGTTTACATTGTTAGTTAAAACTCCAAAATACCAAGGTATTAAAAATAAAAAATTAAAATTAAAATACCAAAATATAATTTTGAACAAGAACAAACGTTTAATTTGACACATAATTTGATTTCAATGATTAAAGAATCAAAGTTAGATAGGTGTTAATTAGTAAAACCTAAGACTTATAGCACTTTACTAATAAAACTAGTCTATATATGATGCCAAAAATTAAGTGAAAAAACAGACAATCCTTAAATCGTTCATTTAGTTAATATGTTCTAGCAGTATATCATTGAGTATAAAATCAATGTTAAGCATTGTATAAATGCAATGAAAATACAAAACTTCATATTTTTGGCGTTAAAAAACAAACCAACATAATTAAATTATAATGTAAATGTCCCAAAAAAACTGTAATACATAGTATTAATAAGAATACTGAATAAAAGATTCTCTAAACAACCTTTTAGGATACTCTAAATAGTATGCAAAATAAATGTTTCACTAAAAACAGTTACAAACTGCCTATAACCACTTAAATAAGAACTCGTTTAACATAAGAATGGGTCACCAACATTTTCAGTTCAGAATATATATTAATAAATATGATTGATTAAGTCATAAGCCTTAGAAGTCAATGTGAATTATATCTTAATGTTGTTTCATAAACAAAAAAAATTTAATCAACCCTTAGTATGGCATCATTGATGGTTATGAACAATTTTTTTAAATAAACTGGGATTATTACGTAAACAGTTACTTTTACACAAAATTGGTAGATTCTTTAGTGTATGATATCAAATCAGTTAAGACAACATAGATCATTCCATTGTTCATTAAATTCTGATTAGATAAATTCATCACAGATATTACTAATGGTTATTTACTAAATTCAGTCAATAAAACCTATGTAACTTTCATACCCAAAAATATTTATGGATCAACTAATACATTTTATATAAATTTCGATGGTTGTTGCCATTTATGTCTAAATTATTGTTTTAATTTGAATATATAGGAAAATTTTGAAAACATTACAAATATCTCTGTATAATATTATTGGTTACCTTATTTCTAATTTCAATATCACCCAAATGATAATTACATTTTTGTTTTTAGGGCATTGCGTTGGACAGATGGGATCATGGTCATTTAGCTATTAACTAAATCAGTATTAAATCTCTTAATGTAACTAAGGCAACTATTTTATAAATTTTTTAAGATCTCTATAATTATTTTAAATTTAATTATGTTAACTCTTAAAATATTAGCTAGTCAATTTTACTTAATTTTTAGGTTAAGTAAAATATTTAAAACTATGTACAACTTCATTATCATAAATTTATTTATAAAAAAGTAACAGAGTTAATCCATTGTTTTGTGATTAGTTTCATAAATAGATGTTTACAATGTTTAAAATTGTGTGTAATTGATTAGTTTTTGTTACGCATTGATGTAACTAGCAAATATTCATTTTTTTTAATTGTAAAAATGCCGATATTTGTGACATTGTAATTACTGTAAATTTTTTGTATTAAACAAATACGGTGAAACCCTTCTAGGATAAAATTTCAACGACCAAAATAAGTTTCGTTTTATATAGTTATTTTTCTTTAGGAATATATTATAAGTGGTAAAAATTGATTTTTTTAACCAACAAAATACCTCTAAAATTTTACAGTAATTTTTTTAGTGTTACATATATAACTATAGATGATATAGGATACAGTTTCAATAATACTAACATTTGTTTTATTGAATAGTTAAAAAAAATACATGTACTTTTATTATATGCCCATACTGGTGTTACACAAAATCAAATATTGTTAAAAAAAAAACATATTTATTGTTTCAAGTTTTTATAATAAATATTATTAATAAAATGAATATCGTTTAATCCTTCTCTATTTCTTGCAATTTCAATAGCGTAGAATTGTATGCGGATGAGTAGAATATAATTTGTTTCATTGTTTTCACCTTGAACGTCTTTTCTGATAAGTGTACCAAAATTATAGTTTTTCATATTTTTATAAAGTAGAGAAAATCGCCTCCACTTCTACAAAAAATAAATTATAAAATTTAATTCTAGGTACATATGATGTTGAAATATGTTAACCTCCAGGTTAGAGGTATTGGTATAAGTTGATAGTTAATATCATGAAACTAAACAACAGTCTCGTGTCTTATTAAAAATATACAATTTGTCAAATGCTCACAATTTTGGATAATTCACTCTTGATAATGTCCTCATCTAAAATATCTAATGGCATGTCTGGAAATAAACGCCTAAATTCCTTATAAATCTTGTCATCACATGGAGTCAGTTTTAACAATTTTGGATCAACAGAGCATATTAACTGAAATCAAAAGGAATATTTCTATTGTAAAATTTATTCAGAAAAAAATTTTTTTTAATAAACTTACATTAAAATATACTTCTGCATGATCATGTGCTTGAATAGCCCACAACACTTCAACTTTTTTCTGTAAAACACAAATGAATATTTCAATATACAAAGACATTTAACGCTAACATTTTAATCATTTTTAATACATCATTTTCAAATTCATGTTTAAGTTTTTCGTATAACTGAGATCCTGAAGTAAATTCTTTAGTTTCCTGCGAACAAAACAATTAAATATTATATAAGTTACCATGAAATATTACTTACAGACTCAATATTATGTAGCATTACATATTTCATTTAAATTTAAAGTATTACACTTATATTAAACGAGTATAACTTCATTTTTATGTTGTAACAAGAGGTAATTATGGTATGCCAAGAAGTTTCTTACTGATATATCAGTGTACATGCAAAACTCTTATTATTCCTCAGATAGGAAGAAATTACATAAGTGAAACAATTCGCAATATGAATTAGAAATAAAACATATATTAGAGTATATTATATAAATTTAATGGAATAAAAACACATTGTTACAAGCACTGCTTAAATATCAACTAATTAAGCATTGAGAACTCTTTTTGTCCCGAATAACTAATAAAAAATCATACTTATGGAAAACAAAGTTTAAAATATAAATATACGAAGTCATTCGGTGAAATAATTCGTAATAATTCGACCAATAATTTCTAAATTGGTACAAACATAATGTGGGCAATAATGAAAATGTAGTGTCATAGAATATGGAGATGTGAAGTTAAACGTTATGTTGAAAAAATAATATTAGCGAGGAAACTCAAAAAGAAATAAAGGTTGTAAAACAAAATTATCGTCAAATTATTCGAAATATAAGGTAACAAGAATATAGAATTTGTAATATTCGAATATGTTCGTCAATTTTACCTATACGTGTGAAATAGAATTCAACAACCTTTTCGATTTCGGTATTTATTTTTCGGTGTTTACTAAGCGCGCGTAAACCGAGTGAACACGTGCCAATGGTCAATATATCTATTATTCTTTTCTTTTAAACAATATTCGAAAACGTATAACGTCGAAATTACGTCGTGATTACTTACTACATCGCTGTCAATGGTCAAGTTTTCCATGGTCGTACGAAACGCAAAAAACTAATATAAGATATTACGATAATAATTTTCATATAGGCCACACGGAACGAGAATTGGGAAACGAAAAACTAGCCACAAAAAGATCAAAATGGATATTATCGTTTACCCGCCGGTTATCGGTGTTTCGTAGGAGGGGGGTGGGCAACACCAGCGTTTCTCAGTGGCGGAATTATTGGCTTCCGTAATCACGCGCGTGGTGGAGGTAACGTTGGTTAAACGTTACACGGGACGTGTTGGCATAATACTTATTGTTCCACAATACAATTTGTCCGATCAACTACCACTCCGCATTGGAGTGAACGTCCGTTTCGTTCTGAACATGCGGTGTAAACGATTTACGTGAATTGTAGAAAACATATTTCGCGACACGAGTGTCCGTTATCGAATTAATATTTGAGATTAAATCCAGCAGAAATGTAGTCGTGTATTGTAAAAGTACGGTATACTTATTATTTAATTTACGATTTTACGTGTAACTCGCTGTAAATTGTATTATTCGGACGGGAAATACTTAAGTGTTAAGTCGAAATGGCGGTGTTATTGACCGTATTTTTTGTGTAATAATAAAATTATACTCTGGTACTAATCGTTGCATCTGTACTTGTTAAAAAAAATGAATTTCATAACAAAAACACGTACTTTTGCCCATCTATTAGTGTAAATCCCTTTGCACACGTTAGACATCATCATTAATAATAAGTTATCGTACGGTTACGCTAATATATAATTATCACGATGAACGATGACAGTAGTATTACTAAGCGCACGACTGTTCCAATGAGTCGATCAAGTAATTGTTTGACCTGTAAAATATCCGGATTCGTTTCATTTATATTGATCGCCGTCTATTTCCATCGCAGTTGTAAACACGTGAAGCCAGTGTATTACCTTGGTACTCCAAGTACGTTCACCGTAATAATTTATGTTATGACTATAGCGCTAAGTAAAGACTGTTATTCATGATGGTCCTATGACCCTGGTCTTCAATAATATTTGTTTATGCCATGTTTTGTTATAGGTATGATATTTTTAGCCGTAGCAAGAGCGTTTGATTTTCCACCGTTCAATAATGAATCGTAAACCAGCTTCGTGATCAACAATGCTGAACAACCTCAGTGTGGTGTCTGAAATCATGTAAAATATTACGCATTATACATTTTTATACAAATGTCATTTCTTAAGTAGTTAAATATACTTATATATAATACACATAAGTTTATAACGATCTTTATGAAAATGTATAGAACCTTTATTAATCAATAAAAATAAATTGATCAACAATTACAATTGTTCAGTGTCTAAACATAATTTAGTAAATTATTCCCAACATAGTCTTAATATATTATACATAAGTAACCGATTTATCATTATACAATAATTTACACATTTATATACGATTATTACAACTGTTTTAATTAATTCTTGTCTTTACACTACATTATAAGAGGTGTAAAAAAACTATATTGATCTTAATCTTGTTCTAACGTGTCTTAGTAAATTTTGGAAAAGCTATAAGTGGTTTTACATAGCTCCCCAATTCTCTTTATATTTAACTTGCTATATTTGGATTATTTTGTTGGTTAGTTTTGTTTATTTTGAGTAGGTTTTCTAGTAGTTTATAGATAGTGTTTAATAGGAATTCCAATCTAAAGTATATAGATTCTTTTCTTAATTTAAATACCACCTATATTCTGTTAAATAATTTTAAAAGTTATGGGATACTTTATACACGTTATTATAGAATTTAACAATTTCAGTGCTGATTTCTATGTTTTAAAATTTCTGATTAATATATCAAATCCTATAGATTTTTGTAACATATTTTTTAATATTATTCTAGTACTTGTAAGTTTAAAAGGTCTTTGCAATAAATCAGCCAACCATCAGTACCATATGCAATTTGTAAAAGCGATTTTAACAAACTTGTTTAGATAATGTTAAATTTGTTTTTCTTCATTTGGGGAACTATAGTCAAATGAATGTTGTTATATTAGTTTTTTTTTTTTAGGAGATTACTGTTTTTCTTTTTTCATTGGCCATTTTTTAGCCTTTCATAACAAAAATGTGACGTGAATATTGTTGACGAAAATAAATATTATACTGATCAGATTAAAAAAAATATTTTGGTACATTTATTATTATAAGTCATAACAATTTATTTCAGTTCACTTCATTAATATAATTATACATTTTTCATTGACTACAATGTATAATGATGTAACTTTCATAATACTAGAACCTATTTAATTTAATTATATTTTTTTAGGCAGACAACTATAATGGGGCTATAGAGCAGAATTAACGTAATTGGTCACAATACATTCCAAACTCCTAGGGACTTCAGTTTCTATTGCTCTGTGTAGACAGAAAGTTATACAAGAAGATAACCATAATGAAGAAAATACAACAAGTGAACAAATTGCTATACAGAAGATGTCTGTTATTGAAAGTATTAGAGGCAGAAACCATTATACAGGCATATGTTTCCACTATAACATCAGCAATGATCAAAGCTAGCGAAGGGCATTGTCTACAAATGAAAATTATAATCGTATACTAATGATAAGTAAAATTAAGATTGGGAAGTATAAAAACTGAACTCATTGAACATCAATTAAAGCGTCTACAACCATCATATCCAAATAATACCAGATAGAATTGACAATATTAACTGCAATGATAATACACCGTCACTCTAAATTATAGTAATTCATAATCAAATTTTGAATAAATTACGATAATATAGTTAAAATATAAACCAATTTCGAATTTGAACCTCTCTTTCCATAGATAGCCTTGTAAGTAGTAACAACACTTGTCAAGTAGATATATATATATATATGCCTGTTGTATAATAATAATAATTGGTAAACGGTATATGACTTTGTAAACTGTACCGGCTTGAATACATAACTATAGGTATACCTCTATGTGTATAAAATATTTAAATTGGTTTCAAATGTGAATTGTCCACGGGTAACCTCTGTCATTGATTAACGAACTCTGTGTTCGGACACGTCAAGGGGGTCGTTTTGATTTACAGCCTACCGTTTGACGGTAAACATTATTATTATTATTTGGAATAATAAGCGTTAAAGTATATAATATTATATAGGTAGGTAGGTGGTATAATATATATAATATAGGTGATACAAGGAGTATCACAATTTACATTGAAATAACATTAAATATGTCAGATCTTCCTGATACACCCTGTATATTATATACACGCGATGTATCTACCTATATAAATGTCTTACAAAACCGTTGGCACTTGTATTTTGGTTAGTGGCGTGCTCAGCTTTTTTCGATAGAAGGAAAAGGGAATATTGGCGTACCAGTGACTGTTTATCGTACGTTTTGTAAGTTTAATTACCTAAGGCACGAAATATATAGTCGCTTCAATTTATGCTCTCCTTTACAAAACTACGCGAAATTTATATTCTTCGTAGTTGTGTTCATAATACGAGTAATAAATAATTATCGGCGGAAAAAATTGATTTTTAGTGTAGGCAACTGTTCTTACAGACCATTCGTGGATGAAGGCCCACCGCTAGCCGGCGTGGAAGTCAAATTTAGGGAGGAACGCGCCATAAAAAGTGTGTGTCGGATTGACCCACCGATGTCAACTTTAAAACTAGTTGATACCACGGGGGATGGTGAGCCCCACTGCGCACCGGATCGGCTAGTAACGTGGGACCCTAGTGTCTCACGAGGTTGCAGTGCCTACTACGATTGAATCATGGTGATTGTGGGACAGGCGCCGAATAGTAGACTCATAAACTTACTCACCCAGTGAGAGACCGGGAACTAAACGGCGTTCGTCGTCCCGGTCCAGGAATAGGGTAGAATAAGAATAATAACAGATAATAATAATAACAGAATACGAACAGACTTTCTACGGTCCGTTGCTGGTGGTACATAGACTTCCCGTGACGAAAGTCACTAACGACGGCGTACCTTGAGTAGCGCCAATCGCTAAGAGAAGGGACGTCGTGGAATTGGCTCAGTCATCAAAACCCGAGAATCATCTCGTGACCACTCGTGGATAATTGTGTTCGTTATTCAAACCTAATTATTCGTATGGGTTTCAATAGTAACGTACATCCATACAGATCTACAGTAACGCTCGAATATTAGAAATAAGTACTTTGTTGGCTCGGCGTACGATCAGGGGGGAATGCACCGCCGAAAAATCGAGACAATGGCCTACAAGCGGTTCGAATTTTTTTTGTACGTACCCAGGACTTCATATTACAATACTATCGCTGAAATGGACTCGAGACAGGCGTATAATAATAATTATTCTCATACGTTTGTCCGTTAATTATGTACGTTTTCTGAATACGTTATATTAACGGGTTAAAAAATTTAATATTCGTAAAATATACAGACCGGTCGTCGTCAATGTGTACCTCGGTTTTATCGTCGAATAAGATAGCGATATTATTATTATTACGGCGATGCGTCCGCAGACCTCACCCAAAGGTTCACCATGCGGGGAGAGATACGCCGTGTCAGATAAACTGTAGTTAAACGTGCTTCTGGCAATGGCGGTGGTGGTGGTGTTTTTAAGGGGGAGAGGGGAGCGAGTAAAAAAATAGGGAAAAGAAAATCGCTCGTAAATTAACATAATAATGAACCGACCGATTCGTATAATTTATAATTTAATACGAACGTAATCATGATGCTATATCGTATATTATTATTATTATTATTATTATTATTAAAACGTACGGCGTGCACAAAACGTTACGTAAAGGTATATTATATGTTTGTACTAGTGCGGTTGGATGCAAATTTCTACTCACACACGTGCGTAGAATGTTTTCGTAGATTGTGTATTTTGTTAGGGACCTTTGTTTACTTTACCGATAAATTGGTAAATTAAATTTCGGAATTGTACACGATTTGCTTATTGTGAGATAGTATATAAACCTCTAGGTAACGTTTCGAATGTAACTAGGCTTTTTTTGTTTTTTAGAATATACGTTTAAGGCCATGGATTTATTTTATAAATAAATATATAAAAATATATATACGCCACTGTAATTGCAACCGGGGTTTTTTATATTTTTTTCTACCCGAAAACGGCTGGTTGTAAAATACAATAATAATATCGTATATAAACGCAGACTGTATCTCCCGCGGCGGCCAATAGACCACCCACCCCGATTCCGGAACGGAGAAGTGTCTAGAGACCGGAACGCAGCACCTATATGTGTACGAAATATACTCGCGTGTTATCTGCAACTGTCCGTAGAGACGTTAAGTATATTCCGAAATTAAGTGTACGTATTATATAAAATTTGCAAATGCGCGTTCGTGTTTACCCGCGTGTGGGTACATTTTTTTTTTTTAAAACTGGTATTTATCACGTATAGGTACAGTGTGTTTTAATATATATATATATATATATATATTTATTTATTTATTTATTTATTTATACTCTCGGGATGTATTTATACGCAGAACTCAAATTACGAACGATTTCGTTGAAAACAACTTTCTTTGTTTCTGTTTTCCAATAGAGGCCGATCTGAAAAATAGATCCGGAGAAATACATTTTTAATTCCCAAAATGTTCACGTCGCCCGTAGTAAAATTAATCACACGCCTAAACAATATCGAAATTTGATAAAACGGAATTTTTTTATTTCAATAACAATATATCTTCGTTTAGTACTCGAAGAGAAACGAATAAAGTATTTTACCAACTAGAGGTTTATTATTATTATTATTAAATTTATTTGAATTTCGTTTTATTACGATATTGTACGTAAATTAACGTTAATTGAATCTAATAACATAAAAACATCGGGTACAAAAAATTGTTCTTCGAGTTTGGTGACATAATGCTTATTTTCCAGCCGATGACTAAGACGGTATAATTACGTCATTGGTCATGATGAAGCTGAGAGGGCTAAAATCGAGCGATTAATCTACCTTCTTCCTTACATAAATTAATGAGTTACACGAAATCGTATTATAAAAAAGCTCGGATATTTTTTAGACCAGCTCGCTACAGTGGGTTAAAAAAATGAAAATGTAATTTTTACCTATTCCGCGTATAATTATAATATATAGGCAGATACCTGTAATATATACACGTTTAAATTATAATATATATATAAATTGCGTTATGACTCAATAGCCTTTCCAACGATGCACCTGTTTTTTTAATTTTATAAAACAGCTGTAATTCTACGCACAGGTATATACTTTCGTTACGTTTATTAATACATTTTTGATCAAATCGTCGGTTTTGAAATATAATTATATAATTATGTAATCAACAAAATAAACAATATAAACGTTTAATGCGTTTACCTACCTGTATGTTATAATATTACGGTAATATTATTACCTACATTATAGACATCATATTCGATATTACCATTATTAATAATTCTCCGCTATTGTATCATCATCCAGGATCGTAAATAATGTATTTAGACGTTTAAATTATTAGGAGGCCGTCAATACGTAAGAGTATTATATTTTAATTAATCTGTAAATCGTAATTAAAAAAGTCGTTCGAGTTTATTGTATAGGCGCGTGCGTATGTCTTCAAAATTCATTTTAACTCGCGTTTACCGAAAGAGTAAATTACGAACGAATCTTTCCCGAATAAATTATTAATTGTCCGTACACAAGAACGGTGGTGAAGTTCAATTGTTGTAAACATAACGAGTACGTTCTTTTGCATACGTACGCTTATATTTATTTGTGTTAAATTTAACTACGTTTTTTACCATCCGAAAATGATAAATTACTATAATTAATATTCGATAATAGACATATAGAGTATAAAATAACAACGCGTGTGTTGTTCAAATACTAACGCCGCGGTAATAATTGTTGTTTTTGGTTAATACCCGCACGGAACGATTTTACGATGAAGATTTCAATTCTTTTAATTGTTTATAGTAACTATTATAAATACAGACAGTAGACGTGGTGCAATAGGACGATAAATCAATAAACGAATAAATTATTCAGTTTTTTGCGAAAACAACGTACACTCGAAATACGGTAATTTTAACTGTAACGATATATCGACGGAATTTTTAAAAATGTTTATTAATTTCCAACTCGGGTATTATTTTCGTTTCCATTTCTTTTTTCGAAATTCCGGAACTTCGATAAAATAGTTGTACTATTTTCGTCGTCGAACAACAATAATAATCGTATTTCGATTCGGACGTTAAATGACGTCCGAGTAGTAAAGTTTCGTATACGTTTAAAATAAGTTCTTTCCGCGCAAAACGATCAACGTATTTCTCGTTCATCAAGTACACGGTTTAGTTATTGTGTGGCGTGTGACATCACGATGAATGTTTTTAAAAGCGTATTTTTTAACGTCAAAAATTTCTCGCGATCTGTTATATATTATACGTAAACACGCGTCGTACACCACTTCTTACACGTTACTTCGACGGCAATTCGAACGTATGCGTTCGAGTTTTATTAGATATAAATATACAAGTTTTGTCGATTCTAGTAGGTCGTCTATAGATATGATATATAGTTATTATAGCTATAAATTGTTTGAAAATTTCTCGAGCCATTTCGTCGCCGTCGGTCGCCGTTGTCGTCGTCGGCGGGTCTGTATTATTTATATAATATAATAGTGTCCCATACTCCTATATAGGTACCATATATATATGTATGTATGTGTGTGTGTGTGTGTGTGTGTGTGTGTGTGTGTGTGTGTGTGTGTGTGTGTGTGTGTGTGTGTGTGTGTGTGTGTGTGTGTGCGCGTGCGTGCGTGCGTGCGTGCGTGTGTATGTTACATTGACGCGTCGGTCGACCTGGAACTAAACCAACAACTACGCGTGACACGGACCACAAAAAAAGAAAAAAACACCTTTAGCAATCGCGCGCGTATGTAACATATATTATTATATTATATAAAGACCGTTTAATTTATAGCTTATTTATGTACACCTCTCTCGGAGGGTCTCCAGCGTGGAGGATCTATACGCGCCGTGTAGGGATAAATGGTAGGGGGGATGAGGATCCGGTGGTATAGAATGAATTGCGATCGCCGCACAGTATGCGTTTTAAAAAAAAGATTCGGATTCACGGTCGTCAGAGGTATATACACTATATTATAGGTAAGACACCGCGTGTACCGGTACCTATTCGTCGTACCCATTGTCCACTATATTATGTCAGCCCTCGTTCGTTCGATGGCCCCAGTTCGGCTGGGTCGGTCAGTTGCGTACGGGTATATATATATATGTCTATATATGTATAACGTATTATTACGTTTATTTTATATTGCACGGTGTCGCGTTTAGGAATTTTTGCCGTCCAAGGGGAAAATAAATTCATATGTAACCACGTGACACGGCAGTACACCTATACCGTCTGTCTCGTTGCTGAACAAACCC
Organism: Geopemphigus sp. TES_GeoC_2020; assembly: GCA_025469175.1. Classification (NCBI taxonomy): domain Eukaryota; kingdom Metazoa; phylum Arthropoda; class Insecta; order Hemiptera; family Aphididae; genus Geopemphigus; species Geopemphigus sp. TES_GeoC_2020. The sequence continues at coordinate 101,107 of JAIPRN010000197.1, forward strand.
CTGCAACCGTGTGACACTATACAAAGGGGTCCGGTTCGTTTTCGCTAAAAACTAAGCCTTCGCCAGCACGTGATTTCAATAAATCCAAGTGCACGGCCTCTCGTTCGGCAATTTTGAATTTCAAACGGAAATTACCTAAATCGTAAGAGGAAAATAATAATTCCTTCTATACAGTTCGTTGAATGTAATCTGTACATATCGTAAGCCATAATAATTAGCTTTTAACATTGCAAAAATATTCATTTTCTTATACAATCTGTAAACGGATCATACATATCTGTAAATGTAAAAGTCTTATTACTAATAGATAAACGGTTAGCAAAATGTTTATATATTAATTTTTACTTTTTTCTGTAGTACCTATATATATATATATATATCGTTGTTTCGTAATTAATTTGTTCGGATATATTTTTTATAATAATAATATAAAAGCTATATACAAGTTATATACAAGTTATCTAATAGATAATAAATTAATATCCATCCAGAATTACCAATATATTACTACGAAATTAATTTTCGAGTACATTTTTATTTCTGGAAAAATACACATCACGTTTTAAATATTATTATTGGCGAATAAATCGATACGAAGGCCTAAAATATTTGTAGGAATAAAAACTATTTTTAATAATTAATAAATATCCTTCGGGATTAGTTTTAACGGTTAACTGATAATAAGTAGACGGTACGAATGTTAAATAATTTACAAATATCAACACCGATATGTAAATATGTATATACGTCAATAATTTCACCCCAAACACGTGATAAATGGGCGCGTTCGTTATTAATTAATTAGTTTGAGTTTTTGGCTAATAATATTACCGGTAAAGCGAAATTTCGAATAAAAACTTAAAATTCGAGTTAGAATTATGATAGGAAGCAACATGGATACGTATAAAATGATATATTCGGTAGCTATTGAATAAAAGTGCGTCGTTTTACCCCCATTTACTATACGTATAATTTTTTTAATTCCGCGTGTTATAGTTGAATAACAACAACGATCGCGTTGAAATAAAATGGTATTATCTAAATAAAGGGAAATACAATACAAACAAAAACTATTTTAAGACAAGAGAACGTCGTCGTAGGTACATATTATATATTTGTATAATAATTAATGACAGCCATAAAACGCTGTCGGTGAATTGGTATGAAGTGTCTTGATATGAAATTGTTTTCAGCCTATCCGGCATAATGAAAGTAGGCATTCACGATTTTTCAAGTTGATCTTGCCACATAAATAATATAATGAATATTGAAATTCTATTGTATTCAATAGTCCGATTTGAGCCGACTTACTTCGCAACAAACAACATAATGTGTCCATGACCACGTTTTAAAGAGGCCTCGTGTTATATTTCTTCTTTATAGAAGCCCTTCAGACGAAAAATAAAAAAAACCTATTTAATTGGTGGCAGTGGCCTTAAAACAATAATAATAATAATAATAAGGAAGACGAAGAAATTATCAGTCTAAGGATTTGGTTTCTACGAAAATATCCATTCGTAATTGAAAATCTATACGTATACGTTACTAATTTATTTTTCGAAACCCTTTTTTCGTTCCGACAGTACGACAGCTCGACGCGATAATGTTTTACCCGTGTAATTGCGCAATAATAATAATAATAATAATAATAATAATATACTTATTGTTCGTTTTTCGGTAATATTCTTTTCACGTCCAATCTATTTCTTCTCCGTCCGGTTCTCTCTTTAAACATTATTGGCTATTACTACCAAACGCGCGAGCTGTTTTCCGCGTCAAAATAAATTATTTAACGGTAGACGTGTATATTACATATACGACGTTCCGTTGGATTATTACAAAGCGGTAAAGATAATGAAAGGAAAAAATACACTGTTTTACACACACCAAATATAATCGGCGGCGAGAATAACGAAAACAAAAAAAATGTTACTACTAAGTACTAGGATATATTGGAACATTAATACGAAACGAATTATTTATGTTTCTGACCGTCGATTTCGTCGTTTGTTACCGAGCGTGATCCGTACAGTCGATTATTTTGTTCGCGTAAATCGGAATCATTCGCGGTTGTCTACCGCGCAGTATACGACGCGCGACGACGAAGAGGTCGAATAATTGACAGAAATTGACCCGAACTGATCCCCAGATGCGTATTTGATTCATCACCATCGATCAGCACATTCAATCAATTTCGTACGGCGGCTCTATCGTCGTCTGCGAATAACAGCACCGTCCGTAGGCGGACGATGGTCCAATGTGATAATTACACTCACTACAGTCCAGCCGCGCGATACCGTCGCCGAAAGATTACAAAAAATCTGCTGGACCGTGCTTAAGAGGAAAAGGAAGTGAGGAGGTTGTTTTTTTTCTTCTAATATCGAGTGTACAAATTGATTCGCGCATTTATATTTCGCCGTAATTTTAATAATGTTACACCTCGTTCGCCATATGCGCCTTTTGATTTTCGAAAGACAACCCACGATTTTTAATTATAAACGTTTAAGCGATATAATTCTTTGTACATACGGTGATTTCTAAAATCCGACGAATATTTCCTTTAAAAATCCATTTTAATTAACGCGGTTATAATTAATACCTAATATTTGTGAAATATAAACGTATTACTGTAATACAAATGCGGCCATTACCGCAATCCTGCTATTTAAGTGCGCGAAAAATATAACTGAATGTAATCGTTGTATAAAAACGGAATATTGAAAAAAAAGGAATCGACAATACAATTTTATTTATTAATAAGATAGCGTAGAAAAATATGTAAGTCGACGTTTGAAAATCAAAAGTTTGCGTTTGTTTAAGAATGAGAGATATAACATTTAAAAACGTCCCTTGGATGATTTATCGGCGAATAAAAAACCGCGGAAATACAATTTTGAAATATCGGCAGAGGATGGCCGGTTCACGATAAAAAAAATAATCACCCCGTGTAGAATAATAAATTTCGATAATTCCGATTTTCGGGGTCGGGTTGTGCGCGGCGAAACCGCGTACATATTATATACGAGCGTTGTGTATAGGCCGCGGGAGGAGGAGCCGCGAAATTGAAAAAAAAGTGTATATATATACACGCACGTGTAATATGCCGATATCGGTGGATTTTCGTTTCACCATTGTCGGGGAGAAAAACGCAGCGCGCAAAACTCACCGCCGACGCCGAACAACAATGACGATGTACAACGCGGCACAATTGATTAGAATTCGGTGTGAAACTGTTAATAATGCCATCGGCAAACCACAAAGGTATATCGTTTTTACTCCCGTGCCGATGTGTGTGTGTAAAATACATAAGTATATACGTGTAATAATAATAATGGCGTATGGGGTAGACTTGACAATAAACTGAAAACCCGATCCGCGTGTTTCGTCCACGTACGAAAACTGAGCGGTATTATATATTTAATTATTTAGATTTTGTTTTACTTTCCAGCGACTTATTTAAAGCGTCGTTATCGTAAATAATATTACGGCATTTTTTTCGGTAGTTTCGTTTATAATATATTATAATGGCGTACTTGTACAATGAAATATAGTACATATATAATACGTTCGCACACGGAATCGGCGCGCAACATTCTTTTCAAAGTAACTATCCTATACCGTATTTAGATACGATATTTTTTCGCGGCGAAGGCAATACGTCGTGAGTAATAAAATATATATTCCGATTACTTTTAACCGCTGTCGTACCGTTCGGGTTCCCGTCGCGATAATTTATTTCAAATTAATACGACTTTTCGCACACTGCTGCGTCGTCCGTGAGTCATATTTACAGGGCCGTTTTAAGATTTTACGAAGATCCACAATAAAATGCCCTTTGTATTTTCCAATTTGTGTTTTTTCATCACCAGTTCCAATAATAATGCCACACATTTACGTAAAACGATATTTACATATTTACGCGTTTTATTATTTATATTTATATTACGACATTGTTATTCGTTAACTTCGTAACGAATAACGATAGCTATTTTCGGAATATAAATTATTTATTCGGTTGAAGAATAAATTGATAATAAAACGAAATTTTGTATATTTCGTTAAAAATAAATACGAATTTAAACGTGTTGTCTCGTGTTTTCGTTTGCGTAGTCGTCGACTGTATTTCGATAGTCAATAACACCTCATTTTATACCGTGTTTAAGTTTAATTAAATTTAAGTTTTCCTTCAATCAGATTTGATTTGGATAATGAACGTTTGTCGTTGCGGCTAGTAATTATCAACGAAAGACGACAAACGCTTAACGATATTTCAACGCCGGGTCTCACCCATATGTCTTCATATTTTTCAAAAATTATGTTGTTACGATTCCAATTTATACACATTGTTTGAAATACTTACCTCGAGAAAATGTCGGGGCCCCCTATTACGTTGGCGCCTCGGGCCAAGATCCCGCTGGCCAATGCCTTAAATCAGCACGACTCTGACGTATCCTACGGCGATTATTTATGGGTTCAAAACTTTAACCCACTCCTCGAGCCTTAAAAATAAATAAAAATTATATTTAACGTTCCCGTAGTAGTAGTATGTTTAATGTGTTTAGATACTTTTTTTCTATATAGCTCGTGACTATACATTTACGCGATTTGCTCATCTCTGATTGTACATTTTATACTAGCGGAGTACTCGAAATTATTCGTCCATCTAATATATTTGAATATTTCTAACGTACGCCTATATACGCGCGTTGTGTTCCGAAACATTACTAGTTTTTTGTTTTCCGAGATATATGAGTATTTATTCCAAATCAAAAAGACTTAACTACCTACGCGGTTTTAAATAGTATTTTAATTTTTACGCGAATCTACGTTTAAGTACGTTATTTAGTATACGATACTCGCACTAGTGCGCGTGTGTGTACATAATTTATCAAAACTGGTAAGACGTGTATGATGTCAATTCACGTATTATGTGTATTATTATCGTTGCAAAACCGCCAGATTCGTAGAAATAATAATATATTTGAATACGTGACGTGTAAAAATTGTTGTCGCGCGTCTGTTTTTAGCGAGTGTACGTACACACACACACACATATTCGAAGTAGAATCCAACGCGTTCGTCTTGTGATTTTATTACTTCTGAGGCCGCGTTAGGTATTAATTATACCTATACAGATATATCTAAAATAGAAAAGTGCGTTAGGTGGTTTGTCAAAATAAAATAATTATTATGTAAACAGTATATACATATATATTATATATTCGAATACAGCGATAATATTATTATTATTATTGTATAGCGATCACCTTGAAAATCCGTATTTTTAATATTTTGAAATAAATTAAAACGATAATTTTAATACCGATAAAATAATGAATCGCGTACGAATTTTACGAACGATTATTCGTAAATTGCGAAGTACAAAGTTTTAACGCTATATTGAGACAGGGCGTATCAACGAATTAAACTTGGTTAACCCGTTAAGTTCATATTAATAATGTCGCTTACAGCGAATTACAATTTTCATTCATATCAATTTCGTACTCGACGAATTAATTTTTGTCTATTATCTGTCGTCGGAGTTATTGTTCGGTCGATTCATTTGTCTTGTCACGGAGTCGAGTTAATTATCTTAAACAATTACGGTTAATAGGTTTGCGCGAGCGTAAAATTTCTCGAAAATATTTTATCCGTATAGGAAGAGAAACGAAATCATGAGCGAACCAAATTTATGCTTTCAATTACATAAAACATAGCGATGACAATTATTTATTATTATTATTACCTCGAGTAAAATCCAATAAAATTAGTACAAATGTCACGTAAATATATTTTAGTAATGGAAAATTACAAAGTAAAATTGTAATAATTTCACTTTGTAATAAAATAATAATAATAAATTATCCGAAATATTATAAACAAAATGGTTATTTATTGGTCAATTCGTTAATATTCGAATCGTAAACTATTTTAGTCACTATTATAATAGAAATATCTTTGTAGTGAATAAAGAGTGTATTAAATATTAAAAAGGTATATTTGTATAAAACGAACATACGATTTTTATCACACTCGAACCTTTATGTAGAATCTTTACAGGGTTTTCACATTCAGAGGTGATCATAGGAATGGTAATCGAATAAAGTTTATCCGTTTCCGTATTACACCCTTTTTCGTTATACCGTATAAGTCGCGTTTCGACGTTTATCGTGTACAAAAAAAAAGTTCCGATTTTCGAGCGAAATACAATTTATGGGTTAATTGTGTATTGTGAAGTATAGATCTGTCCCGCTGATGGATTCTTTATATATTATATTATCGGGTAAATTACGCGCGCGTTTAAGATCAGGTCGAAAAGGACGCGACGGGGTAAGTGTGTATGAGAGAAAGAGATGACACGAATGACTCGATTTTCCTACTGCGCGCGCGGACACAACAGTCGGGTCGGGCGCATTGTGATTGCCTTATGGTTTCGAATTCGATGACAAACGACGTGTCTGACGATGTTAGCCGCACGGTAAATCACTCGGAAGACTCGGACGGCGGCGATTCACGCACAGAAACGCATAGTAGGTACTCGTCTCAATACACGCTGTGTCCGGTATTTCTCTTTTTCGTTTATCGTTTTTTATATATTTAAAAATATACGCGCGCACGCACGCCATATAGGTATGCGTGAGTATAAGTTATTTGTACCTCAAAAAACGCCACGCGTACATTATACGTCGGCACGACGGCGACATAATTTCTGCGCGCGGTTTCGTTTTAATTTTTCGTTATTATTATAATTTCGTACTTTTGTTTTCCGTTTTCGTTTTGATATCGTCAAACCAACGACACGTTGTATTATAATATTATTATGTTTGCACTGACAGTGCGTGCCCGGGGTCCCCCTGGGTCCGATGTACGACCAAAGAAACGTTTGTTGGGGACGAAAAACTGTTCAAACTAAATGAAAATGAGAAGCCCACACACGTGACCGGGGACCAAAATGACGATGAGTTTATGAAAAGTTTTTAGTGTTAACCGACACGATATATATACAACGCGAGAACGACGTTGCGGTTTAAGTCATTTCGACACGATTAAGTTCGCCCGACGAATGAAATAACTAGTCCAGTTAAAAATGACTACCCGAAGTAACTTTTTACACAACTACCAACATTCTCATTAGTCAGTCTCCAAACTTAAATATACGTAAATATATAGTCAGTTAGGTACACAATTAATCGTTATATATTATTTCAAACAAAATCACGCTATTAATTGTTGCGCGTGTATTGTATTTTATTTTATCCAATAGGCTTGTTGGCCAAGTAAGGAATTTTCAGAAATAACCAAGAGATAATAAGCGAATGGGTGGCTATAATAGGATTTGAAACGAACGAAAAATTCGTTTTGTAGTCATTAGGGTTAGTTTTTTTTCGTTAACGTCGAGTGTTTTTCGACGATTGGACCTATAGCGTATGTACGATTTTTAGAAATGCTTATCGTTTCCGTTGTTGCACTAGTCGTGTTCATTGGTACACAAACCGTGGATCGCGTAAACTGTGTTTAGAACACAATTTTGGGTAAACCCGTCTGGAATAAAACGAATAAACAAATATGTTTAATACGTTCGCGCGCATATTTTTACGGTCGGTTTTTTTATTATTTATACGGAAATTGTTCGCATAGCGCGTGCATGAGTCACGACGCCAGCAAATGCGCCGGGATTTCTATTATGCTCGTCTCCGATAAAGTATATGAACTCGTACGATTGACACATTTATAGTTGGAATATATTTAACGAACCGAATATCGCGCGAATGATTTTAAAATACCCATCGCGTTTCGAAGAAAATGTATATTGTTTAAATTTTCTATAACAATAATAATTACGTTGCGCTCACGCAGGGTCGCAATGTACGCGTGTAAAGTATACGCTTGATTTATTTATGTAGATGTTGGTCCGTGTACGCCATAGAGTTGGAGAATTCGCGAGGTTTTTATGATCGTTTAGTTTATTAGCTTGACATTGACACGGGGATAAGTAAAAAATAAGCCGCGTAAGGCTAGTACCGAGTATTATTATTAAGACATAAACCGCGGCGTATTATCTTTGGATCTCCCTCGCAATACGGATGACTGATGACGGTGTCCTTCCTGCATATATGGCGGCGTGTCCTAGTTTTGGCGTTTCGCAGTAAACTTACGTATATAATATACGTTCGGATGTTGTCCTTTTATGAAACTCTAAAACGGAAATCGTTTAAAATCGAGCAGAAAAATAACGTCGAAAATCCTGAAGACAAACCGCCGATATTTTTAGAAAAATCCTCGAAAATTGATCTACAAAACTCACGACTATTACGGGTTACGGCGAGTTAAAAATTCGAAATTTTATTATTCGTTTGTTATTTACGTTTGTAAATGTTTATCGAGTTTCGGCGTATGAAATTCGACGAGTTTCCACTATATTGTCGTCGCTTTGATTTGTAAGCTTTTTATAACGTCGATAACATCATAATACATTTTGTAGTAGGAGTGGCGCGAGTAGGACAAACGTCGCGAAATTTCCGTGTAGTAATTACTCTATTAAAACGTGAACAAATAATTATTCGGCGATGGATCACTGTAAACATTCCACCATAAATGCGGCGTAGACGAATAGCGAATAAATATGTAAAAGTTGTCGAAATATTGTTTTTCGAATAGCGAGTCGACGACGATATAATTCGATTAAAACACGCAATTTAGTTAAATGTGCGTAGGAAATATCGAAGATATTATATAAATGTCGCCGCGAGAAATATAGTATTATATTCGTACGTAGAGGCTTAACTATTTAAAATCCGAATACGTTATTTTTAACAATTTTTTTTCGGTTGTTATTTATTTCCATTAATATCCGTGTACGGGTATAAATAATAAACGTGGTTTTACAATATTTTCCCGATGAATATAACGAACAAATATATTATCTTCAGGATACTTTACCTCGTTCGGGAAAAACGTAAAGCGCGCGGTCTCCCAGCCGTGTTTATCATAACACATAATATTAATGTACAAACAAATAATTTAAACACGCCGAATCGCATTAACATGCATTAGTGTCAAATTAGGTATACGTATCTCGAAATAAATTAACTTACTAATAAACGTGAGTTCGGCTTTCTGTATATTTATTTCCACCTCCGCGAGCGAAACGATAAAATTTAAATAATCTATTACGCTTATATCGTAGTCGTCCGTATTATAGGTTTGAATTGGCTGTACGCGTTTCAAAAAAAATATTTCACGTCGTCGGCGTCGGGGATTGATGATCGCTAAATAATAGCGTTTAGAAAATCGAAAAATCGTGTCATTCCACGATAATTTAACGAAAATTCGGAACTGTAGAAATTAAAGCCTGAACGTTTTATTTAACATCTGTCGCAGGATATTCTAACGGTACTTATAAATTTTTAAAAATCGTTAGTCGTAATTTCTTTTAAAGTGAAATTGAAATTTCAAAGAACTTTATAGAAATAATTAGGCTTACGTTCATTTAGAATCGTTTTTAATAGTATTCAAGTACAAAAAAATAATTCGAATACTTTTAGGTTTCATTTTTTATAAAAAAAGATACTCGAATACTTCTTAAGAATGAATAAAAATATAAACCACTAAAACACCAAATCGAGTGAACGCTTTAATTGAAATCAGTATTTACAGCTTGGTATAACTCTTTTTTTTATAACGTATTTTAATTAACGTATTGTTTAGTGCAATTATTTTATGAATCCATTTTAAAAATTATTAACGTTTGACGCGTATATATATTAATAATTATGTTATTTATTTTTCAAACAAATAGATTTTCTAAACATTACTTATCTTGATGTTATTGCTAATTTCTCTGTGGTGTTATGAGCTACTTGATTAATTATTGTTTTAATATTCTTCTTTTGTTCAAATTTAGAATATAATTTAATTTTCCGAATCATCTGTCATCTTTGATAAAACGCTTCTCGATTAAAATACTGAAAAGACTTTTAAATTTTTTAGCTTTCAACACATCACGAACATCTTAAGCTTTGTTTACAATTTAATTAATTAGATCAATAAGGATTTCTTTATTTTCCAACGAAGTCTAATTGGTTTTCTCGTACTATAAATTGATGAATTCCCCATAAATTGCAAAAACGACGAAATTCGCAAGACAAAAAATGTTTAATCGATTCAATGGCTACGAAAAAAATGTAAGTTTTCAATCAAATGATCTACACCATAGGCCAAGTCATACATTTAATTATTTGTCGAAACGTTAAAAATGCGTATTTAAAATACGATTAAATAATATATTTAAATATTAGATACTTTCAAAAAAAATTTATACACACAGTAGATAAGAAACCTTAATATTCAATAAATGTGCATCAGGATGGGACGAGGAATAAAATAGCCACGTGGTGGCGTCGTTGATGCTGGAGGTTTAGGTTATACGCACGCATACACGACGGATGAAACAGTGATTTTATTATTATACTCGGGGTTAAGGATTTATGATTGTGTGTCCGGCAGTGGATATTAAATTAACTAACGTTGCTCGGTGTCATTAAATAATAACGTAAACAGTTTTCGGAGCGTTTTTTTTTCACGTCGATACCCTACACCGCACGACTACCGCCAACCGCGGATCGGGGTTGTATTTATTATTTGTTATTATTTTTTTATTTATTTGTATACGTACTCGCGCGCTCATACAAACACACACACACACACACACACACACACACACACACACACACACACACACACACACACACACACACACACACACACACACACACACACACACGCGCGCGCGAGACA
>JAIPRN010000198.1:0-111792 GCA_025469175.1 Geopemphigus sp. TES_GeoC_2020
AAATATTAAATAGAGTTGGTGAGAGTGGACATCCTTGTCTTACACCCTTCCTAATTATCGCCGTCTCTGTTTTGTCTATAACTTTTATTGTAGCTGATTGGCCTTTGTATAAGTTATATATTATCCTTCTATCTTTGTAGTCAACCCCTATTCCTTCTAGTGTATAGAATAGATCTTTCCATGGTACCTTATCGAAAGCTTTTTCCAAATCTATAAACGCTGTAAGTGTGTCTTTATTAAGTTCTATTTGTTTTTCTATCAGTATTCTTAAGCTTAAGATTGCCTCTCTAGTACCTTTGTTCCTTCTGAACCCGAATTGGTCGTCGCTTAACTCTTTTTCTACTATGCTCTCAATTCGGGTGCATATTATCTTTACTAGGATTTTGGCTGCGTGTGCCATTAAACTTATTGCTCTGAATTCATTGCATTTATCTGCCGTTGCTTTTTTAGGTATAGCTTTCCTTGAAGTCTTTTGGGATTTCTCCTGTAGTGTATATATCATTCACTAGGTTGAATAGCTCGTCTTGTAATTCTGTACTCGCATTTTGAATAAGTTCCATTGCTATGTCGTCTGTACCGGCTGTTTTACCTGTTTTCATTAACTTTAAAGTTCTGTTGAACTCGTCTCTTAAGATTACTTCTCCTTGCATATCTGGATTGTTATTATTATTGAGACTAGCTGCTTCTCCTTCCTGATATAGAGCTTCTAGATATTGTTTCCATCTTGTTGCTATTTTGTTGTTGTCCAGTATCAAGTTTCCATCTATGTCTCTTATTCTACTGTTTAGTTTCGTTTTTCCTCGAAACAATTTCTTAATTATGTTAAACGCTTGATCCAACCTGTTATTCCTAAGCAATTGTTCCACTTTTTGGCACTTTTCTTCTAACCATTTCTCTCTTGCATATTTTGCCTCTCTATTAATTTTGTTCTTCAGCTCTTTATATCTCTGTATTCCATGATTGTCCTTGGCGTTTTTATACTTCCTTTTCTCTTCAATATCTCTTATAATGATATCGTTTATCCATGGTTTCCTAGGCTCTGGTGAGTTCCTTTTCAACGTATTGCTGGCTGCATTATGTATAGCATCCTTTATTTTGTTCCATTTATCTTCCGTAATGTCACTTGGTAATAGCGGGTTTAATTTTAATTTTTCGTTGGTGTAGGATGTATAGGCTGTTTTTATGGTATTATCTTTTAGCATTCTCATGTCATATTTCCTTGTTGTTTGAATTCTTTTTGTTAGTTTCTTATACACTATTTTAAATTATATTTAATATTAAAGTACATTGTATTTTCATTTAATTCGTATGTATAAATAAAAAACTTAAGTAGCTTTTTATACGCTTTAAATTTTTTGTTTGATTTTCTTAAATATAGTTAAGAATATGGTTTTAAAATCATTAGTTTCTAATTAAAAAATTAAAAACACTAATTTACCGAATATTATTTTTGTAACAAAGAATAAATTAAATATTCTATATATAATTTGTTTATTATATATTTGTAATGTGTTCTATATAGCTACATATAAACTGTTATCATTATTAATATTAACTTGAAATAATATGTTTTAGATAAATTAAATCATCATTAAGTGGTATACCTATAACGAAAATTTTTTTTTGAAATTGTAAATTTAAGTCATTGTCATTTCCTTTGCCTTTATCCCATCTATTTGGGGTCGGCCACCTTAGTCCTAAACCTCCATTTGACCCAATCTCTCACATCCTCCACACACACACTAGCAATCCTCGTATCCTCAATCATATTTAACCACTTTCTTTTGTTTTCCCCTTCTTCCTTCCATATTCAATTCCATAACTGTTCTTACTGCTTCCAAATCTTCTCTCCTCATAACATGCCCAAACCGTAAGTCTATTCTCCCTCATTTGATCTATAATCGTCGCTACTCCTATGCTTCTTCTTATATATTCATTTCTTATCCTATCTTCTCTTGTTACCCCACTCATCCATCTAAGCATTTTCATCTCGGCTACGCTCATTTTCTGCTCTATTTTCTTATTTACTGCCAACATACAGTATTGCTAGTCTCACTACACTCTTTTAGAACTTGCCTCTTATTGTACAGGACACCAGATGCTTCTCTCCATTTGATCTATCCACACCTAATCCTATGCTTCACATACTCATCAAACCCCCCAATCTTTTGTACAAAGGACCCTAAATACTTAAAACATTCAACCTCCTTTATCTCATCCCCATCTATTGTCATTCCACTACTCATTTCATCTACTTCATCTACTTCCTCAAATTTATACTCTGTCATACTTCTGTTAATCCTTAATTCCTTCTCTTCCAGAGCTAATCTCCACACATAGAGTCTTTGATTAACTTCCTCCCTACTTTCCCCTAACAACACAATATCATCCGCAGACTACATACATAATAATACCTCCTCTTGTATATCCTTTGTAATTTCATTCATTACTACTGAGAACAGGTAAGGCCTTAAAGCCAAAAGATGCACACCTACTTTTACCTTAAAACCTTTCGTTTCTCCACTTACACTTTTAATGCTGGTACACGCTCCTTCATACATATCCTCTACCACATTAATATATGTTTTTGGTATTCCTTTCCTCCTTAATGTCCACTTTAAAACCTCTCTGGACACCCTGTCATACGCTTTCTCTAAATTTATAAACACCATACAAAGATTTTCCTTCTCCCTATACTTTTCTACAAATTGCCTTACACAAAACAGTGGTTCCATAGTTGACTTCCCTGATATAAAACAAATTGATTTTTACTCGCTGACGTCTCTCTTCTTATTCTCATATTCATGACCTTTTCCTAAATATTCATACTAGGAAATTATAAATTTAAGTAAATTCAATTTTAAAATGTCAAGTTTTAGGCATATTGTTGGTCCTTTGTGTATATTAAAGAAATTACAGATTTCAAAATAAAATGTATATATTACTTTATATCTATATCAGTAATTTTGATATGATTTAATACTAATTATAAAACTAATATTTAAAATTATAATTTTTTTTTAGAAATAAAGCTATTGCTGATTATCTTAGCAGTAATAGTTACCATAATGCTCTAGAAGGGTTGAAAAAAGATGCAGATATGCCAGGTGAAGTTGAAAATAAATATGGCGGATTACTTGAAAAAAAATGGACTTCTGTAATTAGACTACAAAAAAAAGTGAATAAATATTAAGAATATTGTTGTGTTTCATACAGGTTGCTTCCTGTATAAGTTGTTTTTTTTATGATTGTGGGTACTCTTAGGGTAAGAAAATACACACTCTTGTAATTCTGAAGAATATTTATTACTTAGTTCGAGTTAGGTGCTTTAAGAGTATTAGAATGATTAGTAAATTAATATAATAAAGTAGGATTGACTTCTACTTTATAAAAGGTTTGTTACTCGACTGACGACGACGACGATGAGCTGAATAGGCGACGGTGACGGCAATCGTATTGTGCTTACCAAGCACTTACATTGTGTTTATTATTATATTTTATACTTATTCTATATATTATTATATTAAAGTCATTACATAACAAGTCAGAGTTCTTAACAATATTATTGAAATTGTATAATTTTTATATATTTATTTTCTATTGAAATTCTCAACTATACTATATGAATATTTGATTATGTTATTAATATTTAAGGTAAGTGAGCTCGAATCAAAACTTTCTGAATATGAGAAAGAAATAAACTCCGGAGCTCCAAAACGAGCATTACGGTCACCAAGTGATTGGATACCAAGAGCCCCTGAAACACACTGTTTAAGTGGCCATAGAGAAACTGTCATTAAAGTTATATTTCATCCTATTTTCAATGTTCTTGTATCTGCAAGTGAAGATGCTACAATAAAAACTTGGGATTATGAGACTGGCGAGTATGAGAGAACATTAAAAGGCCATACAGAAGCTATTCAAGATATTGCATTTGATGAAAGTGGCAAACTGTTAGGTAATTTAATGGTAAAAAATATGTATATATTTTTATTATAATTTATATATATTTATATAGTTTCCTGTAGTGCTGATATGAGTATAAAGTTGTGGGATTTCAGTCAAACATATGAATGCATCCGTACTATGCATGGTCATGAACATAGTGTATCTGGAGTATGTTTTCTCAAAGGTGGAGATTTCATTGTTTCTTCTTCAAGAGATAAAACAATTAAAATGTGGGAAGTTAATACTGGGTGAGATTATTATATTATTTTAATAATTACACATTTTTATAATAACATTTTATAACCTTAAGATATTGTGTCAAAACATTTACTGGTCATCGTGAATGGGTTAGAAAAGTCAGAGTTTCACCTTGTGGTCAACTTTTAGCATCATGTTCAAATGACCATACTGTAAAAGTTTGGATAATCGCTGCAACGCAATGTAAAGTAAGTTCAAACACTAATTAATAGTATATTCAATTATATAAAATTGTTATCATTGAAATGAATATATAAGAGGAAGCATAGGAGTAGCGGCAATTATGGATAAAATGAGGGAGAATAGACTTAGATGGTTTGGGCATATTATGAGAAGATTTGGAAGCAGTAAGAACAGTTATGGAATTGAGTGTGGAAGAAAGAAGAGGAAGGGGAAAACCAAAGAAGAAGTGGTTGATTACGATTGAGGAGGATATGAGGATTGTTGGTATGTATGTGGAGGATGTGGGAGATCGGGTCAAATAGAGGTTTAAGACGAAGGTGGCTGACCCCAAATAGATGGGATAAAGGCGAATATAATGATGATGATGATGATGATAAAATTGTTATCATTGTTATTAAAGGCTGATTTAAGAGGACATGAACATGTAGTTGAATGTATAGCTTGGGCACCAGCTGCAGCATCATCAACAATTAACGAAGGAGCTGGAGTAGATCAAAAAAAAAATGGCTATGAAGGTCCATTTATTATATCTGGATCAAGAGATAAATCTATTAAAGTATGTATTATATTTTTGAAGTCAACAAACTATTAATGTTTTTTTTAAATTAGATGTGGGATGTTGCATCACGTTCATGTTTATTTACTATGATTGGACATGATAATTGGGTTCGTAGTTTAGTTTTTCATCCTGGTGGTAAATATCTTATATCAGCAAGTGATGATAAAACACTTAGAATTTGGGATTTAGCAAATAAACGTAATATGAAGACGCTATTAGCTCATGGACACTTTTGTACCACAGTTGGTTAGTAATATTGAATTTCTTTTTTATATTTTTACAGTTAATACTGAAATTTATTTTTCTAGATTTTCATAGATCACAACCATTTGTAATAACAGGTAGTGTAGATAAAACCATAAAAGTTTGGGACTGCCGTTAATATTTTTCTTTTGTCAAATTAAATAATATTGCTGTTCAAAATAAAATGCATTCAATTAAGCTTATTTTAAACAATATTTTCAATATAATAATAACCCAAATGAAGTTTTATTTTCTAGTCTATCATAGAAGTGCAGGTAGTAATCTCCAAGGTTTTATATGTATAAAAATAAAACTGCTTTTTTATTTTTAAAAAACATCATTTCTTCATATTTTATAAGTATGTGTAATTATTTTTCATAAAACTAGTTTTGTAATAAGTAATAAGATTTTAATAAAATAATTATTTTATTCGCATTATTGATTTTTGTTTATAATAAGGATGTTATCATTTTACTAAAATTATTTTTATTTCAATTGAGCATTTTGAATTATTATAATAATTTGTTGTATAATGCTTAATGAATTTAATTTCATTGGAGAAATAGTATTTATTAGTGATGCACATGCCTTTTGTATTTGTAAAATGATTATTACGTTTGCATATTATA
Source organism: Geopemphigus sp. TES_GeoC_2020 (assembly GCA_025469175.1). Classification (NCBI taxonomy): domain Eukaryota; kingdom Metazoa; phylum Arthropoda; class Insecta; order Hemiptera; family Aphididae; genus Geopemphigus; species Geopemphigus sp. TES_GeoC_2020. Next base: position 5,821 of record JAIPRN010000198.1, read on the forward strand.
TAAGTCGAAGAAACTAAGTAAATAAGCATATTATATACTTGTCGAATAAGAATTTTTCATATACTTTCATTTCCTTTTTTAAACACGTATCTGCTACTATCATTTTAAATTATATATTCTTTAAAAAAATCAAACTATGCTTTTTCATTAACATAATTATAAAACAATATATTTTACTTAAATAGTATAAATTATGTCAACTTCTTTATGTATTAATTTTCGTTAAATTTAATATTTTGAGTATTTTGGTAAATTTAATAAGTATATTTTATTTAAAAAAATGTATTGGTTTAAAATTCATGATTTGATCCTAATATTACATAGATATTCATAAATGTAGTTAAATTATTAAATTTGTAATTAATATTTCATACAAATAATATATTTTTTTGTAAAACAATTAGATAAACAAAAATACCTAAATTAAACATTTTTAAATACGAAACCCAGAATTATAAAAAATGATAAGGTGGCGATGATGACAGTACAAGATTTAGAAGAAAGAATATGATGGGTATTAAATGGGATATTGAGAGAATTCAGAAGAGAAAGAAATCTAGAGCGCACTAGAGATAAAGTGGGATAATTGAAAAGAATGTTGCAAGTGGCAGGAGTATTGTGAAGTGTACAGAGAGGTGAGTCGTTTAAGGACATTTTAAAGAAATGAGAAGGAAGTAAAGTGTAACTGAAACGTAGATGGAAAAAAGAATAGATGGTTTTACGAGATAAATCTAGATGAGAAAACCAAGGACGAGAAGACAACTTCTATACTAAGGGGCAAAATATGGTGGTAAATTTAAAATGGATTAAGCCATAATCTGTTAATACAAAATTTTATTTTAGGGCAGATATCTGACCACGGTAGTAAGTGTATCGATGGGGGCCGTAATACAACTGTGGATTAAGCCAAGAAATTGGTAATTTTATTGCCAGATATGTTAGTGTGACCTTTTTTTTTTAATACTGTATTAGCAATACACTCACTGGCCCGGAATGCCTGAAAGCAGTACTTCGGACTAGTGAGTCGCCATCGTTTATTGAAAAAATTCATACAAAGTTTTTACCAAACGATCATCCTTAAGAGTAGACGAGCAACGCGAGCTATCCCCACGTTGTTTTACCTCGCCCACCGTACATCGAATCTAATTCACAATAATCCTTAAGAACTACCACTCCTTAAAAAACTCGCGTGAATATTGCGTGATAATAAACCTTTCCCTATATAGCGGCCTAGCCGCTACCTACTCCTGCGACCACGACGGCGCAACGGAGCTGTCATGCCAAATGCCTACCTCTGCCGTTCGGCGACTTCCTTCGCCATCATCATCGACTCGGCGAATCGGACGACAGCATCCCAGTAGACCTGAGACTCGAGCATGCGCTCGACCAGATCGCCCGGGCCGAATCCTCCAACCCGACGGACTAGTGCGTCCCGTTCACGGTCAAACGCCTCGCAGCGAAAGAGCGTGTGGAACGACACACTTCATCACCGTTATTCGACCCGGCGTGTCCGCATTTCCGGGCGATGGCGCACGACCGATCCTATGCAAAAAAGCGTTGAAACAGCAGTGCCCCGTTAACAACTGCGTGAGGCGGAATGTCATGCCGCCGTGCGACCTCGTCCCAGAGGATAGTTTTCCCGAATACACCGCTGGCGACCGCCACCTTTTGGCCTCAAACGCCCGAAGGCGCTCTTTTGCCAGCAGATCGAACGGCGTAATTCGAGTGAGAACCGTCACGGCGTCGTAGGACACCATTCAGTACGCATACGTGACACGGAGAGCGGCCTTTCTTTGCACCCTAGCCAAAGTAGCGGCGGCCTGTGCGTCATAGTCCAAAGAGGGCGCTCACGTCGGCGCGCAGTACAATACTACTCATTGCACGATGCTCACGAGCAAGCGCCTTTTGGTCTCGCGCGGCCCGTCGATATTCGGCATCAGGCCGGTCAGAGCTCCCATAACCCGCTGTGCGGAAGTGCGCACCGAACATCGAACGCTTGGACTTGAACTCGAGTCCCAGATACCGAAGCGTCGTTCTTAACCGGACATTCTCCTCCTCCAGCCGTAGACGAAGATCCACCGGCTTGCGACGGGCTGTGAACACTACGGCCTGAGTCTTTTCGACCGCAAACTCTGAGCGTGTATGCACCCGGCCACCGCCACGGACTGCGGACTGCGCGGACCTGCACTTCGTCTATAGTGTCCCCTACCACGACCAGCGTATCATCGGCGAAGCCAAACAATGACAGGCCGGGCGGTAATGGAAGGCGAAGCACCGCGTCGTAAGTCACGTTCCACAGCAAAGGGCCGAGCACGGAGCCCTGCGGCACGCCGCAAAAGACTTCCGTGGTCGAAATTTCCCGCGCCGCACCAGTGCAGCTCTTGATCCCCGAGGATACGCCGCAGGTATGGCGTTAAGCCGATACGCGACAGCGCCACCCGTACTACGTCCCATCCGATCGTATGATAGTGTGACCTGGAACCCAAAGAAATTAGATAACAAATCCAGATTCATCAAGTGAATGAAGAATATCTCTGATTTGTAGAATAAGGGCATTTGGTAGGGATATAAAAAATTAGAAGGCAGAAAAAAGAATCAGTGGTAATAAGAAACATATTTGGTGGCAAAGTGAAAATAAGTTGAAGAAATTCAATAATGGCAAAGCATTCAGCAGTATAGGATGATGAGGTTGGTGGAAGATTATTGGAGGAGATATGAAGATCAGGAATGAAGAAAGAATAACCAGCTGTAAGTGGAGAGACTGAAACATCAGTGTAAATTAGAATGAAAAGCGGAAATGTTTTATGAATATAATCAAGAAACAGGTTATTAATAAAGTAAGGAAAGGAAGTTTTAAGAAAGTCAATTGAGTGTCCGAGGAAGTTTTTATTAGAATGTATTACTGGAATAAGTGATAGGGAAGAGAAATTAGTTTCATATAAAGGAAGTATATTTGAGTTAATGATATAATTTCGAGAAGTCATAAGAGAATGCGAAACAAAAGTAAGAATGGGAATAGATTTATTAACATCATCTTCATCTTCGCTTTTATCCCTTCTATTTGGGGTCGGCCTCCGTCCTAAACCTTCATTTGGCTCGATCTCCCACATCCTTCACGCACACACCAGCAGTCCTCATATCTTCCTCGATCGTATTCACCCACTTCTTCTTTGGTCTTCTTCCTTCAATATTCATTTCCATAACAGTTCTTACTGTTTCCGAAACTTCTCTCCTCATAACATGACCAAACCATCTAAGTCTATTCTCCCTCATTTTATCCATAATCGAGGCAACTCCTATGCTTCCTCTTATATATTTATTTTTTATCCTATCTAATCTTGTCACCCCACTCATCCATTTAAGCACTCTCATCTCGGCTATACTCATTCTCTTTGATGTTTACCGCCCAATTCTCTGAACCATACAACATTTCTGGTCTCACTTCATTCTTATAGAACTTACTTTTTAGCTTCATTGGAATTCTCTTATCGCACAGGACACCAGACACCAGACTCTACATTTGATCTACCCACACCTAATCTTATGCTTCACATCCTCATCAAACCCCCGTTCTTTTGTACAAAGGACCCTAAACACTTAAAACATTTAACCTCCTTTATCTCATCCCCATCCATTGTCATTCCACTTCTCGTTTCATCTACTGGTTCCTTTTCCTCAAACATATACTCTATATACTCTGTCTTACTTCTGTTAATCCTTAATCCCTTCTCTTCCAGAACTAATCTCCACACGTAGAGTCTGATTAACTTCCTCCCTACTTTCCCCTACCAACACAATATAATCCACAAACAACATACACCATGGTACCTCCCCCTTATCTCCTTTGTAACCACATCCATTATTACTGAGAAAAGGTAGGGGCTTAAAGCCGATCCCTGGTGCACACCTACTCTAAACTTTCCATTTTACCACATACACTTTTAACGCTGGTACACGGCACCTTCATACTTATCCATTACCACATTAATATATGTAATAGATTTATTAACATAACGCCAAAAATCAATCTTATATATTATATATTATATTTATAATACAAAATAAAATGTTTCCACAAATATTCACAGTATATAATGACCAAAGTTGCAATAAAATTCAGATAATCATTTTTTTACATATTTAAACTTTTATTAAAATTCTTAATTAAATGTGGAATATTTTCTTCTTTTAAATGTTCTGCCTTTAAAATAGCACTTCCTATTGCAATTGTAGAACGTATTGAAGTACTATGAATCCAAATTTTTCCATTTGTCCCAACTATAACTTCATAAGGTATAAGCTGTCCAAGTTGATACAGTAACTTTGAATTTGATTTCCGTAATTGTAACGCATAATTCAAACTAACAGTAATCAAAAACCCATTTTCTAATGGTCCAAGCATAATACTGTTAGCATATTCCACACAACTAATTTCAGATTCCATGAAAGGTGTTGCTACTTTAATTTTAGCTGAAATGATGTTCCCCACTTTAATATCAGGTCTATATTTTTTTGTAGCATTTGTAAATGCCAAATAAGGAAGCATTGCAAATTCAGCTGCACCAATATCAACTTTATACATTTCAGATGTTTTAGCAACAACGATTCCTACTACTATATCATCTTTAGCTGGAACATATTTCTTCTTACAATATTCCACCCAAAAAAATTTGTCATCTTTAGATCTTAGTATTCCACTATTGCATACAATTATTTTGTTTTCAACACTCTTTAATCCAGGTCCAATAGTTTTTTCATTTCTTTTACAATTGTCTCCTTTAAGAACTATGTGGGAAATTTCATCACCAGGTAAAACAACATTGTCAACGTCTAAAGTAGTCATTGTAAAGAAAAACAGTAAATTCTAATAACAAATATTGTCACAATATAAAATTAATTTAACTATAGAATTCGAAGGAGAAGATAAATATGTATAATTGATTTATAAAGTGTAAATTATGAAAACTATTGTTGAAAGTTAAATTTGTACAAAGTTAAATTTATAAAATACTTTAATATATTCTTAATTTTAATGTTATCGTGATACAAATATGGCTATATCATAGTGGCTACTAATTATCAAGTTATCATTCCCGTGTTTAAAATAGTAGCTATATTACATAACCTCACACATGTTGATAATAATATTGATAAATAAATTTCCAATGAAGATATAAATATAATAATTATTTCTGTGGTATGCATAATTTTAAAATCGTATACCCTCATAGATTATTGTAGTTTACATAATCGTATGAAACAATACGTATAAGTTATGATAAATACTTTATAAATAAAGCTAATGAAAAATATTAAGTATGAAGTTATATTATGGTTCTACAAAAATTATATTGAAAGTTGTAATATGAAAATTACACTATCAATCAAACAAATCACATTATTTTATTCTTACTGATAACATCTAAAACATTGATAATATAAAATTATTAGGTGGTCATAGATCACATTGGGAATTGAGAATAAGATTTTTGTCAGTAGTTACTGTGGTATATTAATTTTTTCTACGAATTAAAAAACTTATAGCTAATACATTAAATACAATTTTAAAAATATTGATATTTTAAAACGTTCTTATTCTGTCGATTAAATTGTATTCATATTTTCAAATCATTGACTACAATGTCAATTTTTGTGTAAACAAATTATGCAGCAAATAGTTACTACTGGTAGATTAATCTCTCGTGCTCTATGGAATGGCTTCACAAATTTGGCGCCTTCAAATTCTGAACACGTAAATAAGAAACGTGAACCTTCATTCCTTTATGCTGTTTGTGGGTTTCCCAAAGATTCTTCTCGTAAGTATCATCCAATCAAAGGAAAATTTGGAGATGATGCATGGTTTTCTGCTAAAGGAAAGGCTACGGATGTTCTAGGTATTTATATTTACTATATATAGTTAGATAGTTTTAATATACTTTTGTGACTTCAGCCTTTAAGACTGTATCATCCAACAAATTTGCTTCTAGATTTACCTATTCAATGATTACTCTTTGCAATTTATTCTTGGTCTCACTTTCTCTATATTTTTTATTTTATCTTCCTAACTTAGTCTTGGCCTTCCTAGTAGTTTTCCCTTGGGATGCATTCTCCAATACTATTCTGAATAAAGATCCTTCTTTGTGCCCTGCCCACTTAAGTCTTCTACGATTCTTGGGCTTTGATATAATTCCTAAAGTTCCTTGTTTTTACGTATTCTCCATTCACTGGTAGTTTCATCTTTGCACAGTCCATAGATCATCCTTAGAATTTCCCTTTCAAATTTGGTAAATCATTCTAATCCATTGTGTATGTTCTAGGCTTCTGGTCCATATATAACCACTGGCTTTATAATTTTATATATTTGAGACTTTAGATTCCTTGAAATTAATCTAGATCATAAAAGCTTTATCAAGCTGTAATAGTATTTATTGCCAACTTGAAATCTTATTCTTATTTCAGTACATATTTCATTCTTTTGTGTTAACAAGGTATCTAGGTATTTGAACTATTGTATTTGGCTGAACTTGTAATGTTCAACTTCCACATACTCATTATATCTACCATCTAGGAAATGCCTCTGCTCTACCATATATTTTGTTTTCTCCGAGTTTGTTTCTAAGCCTATACATTTTGCAGCGTTAATGAGTGTTTTATTGTTTTTTTGAGTTTGTCTTTACTTTCTATCACCAAGACCATATCATGTGTGTATGCCAAAGTTTCAATATCCTTTTCTTTTAGACTGACACCTTCCCTATCTATTGTTGCTTCTCTTACTATTTTTTCCAAGGATAAATTGAAGAGTATAGGAGACATGGCATCACTTTAACTTAACACAGTCGTCACTTGTATTATCTTCAATAGAGTACGTCCTACTATTTAATGTCTGTGTGCCTAATACTACATGTTATGAGATTTATTAACTTTTAAGACATTTCATATTCAACTAAGGTCTTCTTTTTAAGATATCTTTTGTAGTTTATGAATTGCGTGTGCACGTCTTTGTTGTACTCCTATATTTTTTGTAAAACCTGGTGAAGAATGATGGTTTGATCTATCATAGAGTGATTCCTCCTAAAGCCTACCTATAATCCTCGCTGTCCATAGTTTGATTCTAACTAATAGACAATAAGATAAGATCTTATAAGCTACAATAAGCAGTGCATTTTCTTATTAGTTGCTACATATTTGTTTATTCCCTTTCTTAAAAATAGGATATTCTAGGGCTGTTCTCCATTTCTTTGGTATCTTCCTTTTGTCAAATTAAACTTACTAAATGATGTATGTATTTAGATAAATCAGCAGCACCTATTTTAAATATTTCACCTTTGATCTTAACTTCAGGAGACTTGTCGTTTTTAGGATTTTAGTTTGACTCAGAATTCTTTCTATTGTTGGTTTAGGATATTCTATATTAGGTTCTCTGTTCTCAACAAAAAAATAGGTTATCTTATTCACTACAATTTAGCAACTGATTTAAGTAGTGTGCCCATCTATATCCGTTAGTAAAACCCCATTTTCAATTCTTAGGAACCTTTCCTTTGGTTTAAAATCTTTTCTCGGAAAATTGATTTTCTTATATAAGTTTGTTGTTTTATGATTTTTATAATCCTGATCCGTTTTCCTCATTATGTACTGAATGAATATTTTTTTTCTCACATCTTAAAATTCTATTTGCTTCTTTTAGTCTTATTTTATATCTAGCAAATTCTTCATTTTGAGTGTCCTTTAACCAGATTTCCCTTGCTGCTTCCTTCATTGTAAAGCATTCTCGCATATCTGGTTAAACCAAGGTCTCCTCACCCATCGTTGCTCCCCTACTGTTTTTTCTGCCATTTTATTAATCAGATTTCTTTTAGCTAACCATAAATTGTTGACATTATCGTTTTCGTACTCTATATGCTCTTCTTTAATTAAATTTATTATATTTTTAAGAACATCTTTACAAACCTTAGGGTCATCTAGTTTTTGTGTGTCAAGGAGCCCTATTTTAGTATAATATTAATTTTATATTTTGAAAATCATTACTGATATTGTGTGTAACCAGAAAAATATAATGTACCTATAAAAGAAGAATATTATATTCATGTATAGAAATATCAGAATGAATATTAATATGACTTATAATTTTATCATTTTAAGTCTAATTATTTAATTTATTAGGTGTTGCTGATGGTGTTGGAGGTTGGCGTCATTATGGCATTGATCCAGGAGAATTCTCAAGTTTTCTCATGACTACATGTGAAAGACTTGTATCTTTGGGAAAATTAACACCTAATGAACCAAATAAATTATTAGCCCAAAGTTATTACGAGTTACTTGAAAATAAACAACCTATTTTAGGTAAAATATATATAACATTTTAATTATTTTAAGCTATTCCACTATTATTTTTAATTAACGATAAGTCAATATTTTTTCTTTATTTAATATATCATGCCATTATTTCGGGACTAAAATAATTAGCTTATAGTAAATGTATATGTAATAAACAATACTCAGCTATTAAGTTACTATTTTTATGAATCATTTGTGTTATTCAGTAATTATTCATTTATAATATATTATTTTAATACATAAATCAATAATACATTGGTTTAATTCCTTGTTAATTCTATTTCTTTAAGTATTTTGATATAATTATATTATTATGTTCTAAATATTTTGAATAATTTATGAACAAATAAAAAAAATATAATATAAGTAAATTTTTTATAAAATTTAAAAAAATTTTATTTTTCAATGTTTAATATTTTATATTGTATAATGTATTTTAATATTTTACAGGAAGTAGTACTGCATGTGTAGTGGTATTAAATAAAGAGACTTCCAGTATATATACAGCTAATATTGGTGATAGTGGTTTTATGGTTGTACGTGGAGGACATGTTGTACATCGTTCAGAAGAACAGCAACACTATTTTAATACTCCTTATCAATTATCTGTACCACCACCTGCACACAGTGGTCAAGTATTAAGTGATAGTCCAGACTCAGCAGACACTTCAGATTTTGCTGTTGAAAATGGAGATGTTATTCTTTTAGCCACTGATGGAGTTTTTGATAATGTTCCTGACCATTTGTTGCTAAAAGAATTAAGTCAAGTTGAAGGTGTTCGTGATCCAACAATATTACAATGTACTGCAAACACCATTGCATGGATGGCTAGGATATTAGCATTTGATAGATCTTTTTTATCACCATTTGCCCGTGCTGCTCAAGCTAATGGCATTAACACTGTTGGTATGTAAATATTTTTACATTTTTACACACATTTACTAAATTCAATATATAACAATGACAATACTACACATACATTTTTTGTATTTGTTTGACATAAATTAAAAATATAAAAATAAGAATGTTACTTATTACATCAGTTTGTTTTTGTGAATATTGTAATTTAAAAAAATTATATATACTTAATTTTTACTACATATACTTAAATCTCATAATTCAGATATCAATAGAAAAAATGATAATGTTCTATTAACTTTCCTTAATTTTATTGTACTTCTGAAAATGTGATTATATAAGATATAGTCCCTTAAGCTTTTATTTTGTATAAAATATGGTTATACTCATTATCAAATGTATTTTTATAGGAGGAAAACCGGATGACATTACTGTGCTTTTAGCAACTATTGCCATGTGAATTTGTTGGCCGTAATACTTTAGCTATCAAAAAGTAGGCTAAGTTAACATTTACTTAGTGATCTAGCTCTTTTTTTAATTGTATAATAAATAATAATACATATATTGTTTGAATTTCATACAATTTTATGTTATTTTGTATAAAACTGCTTAGAAAAAATTATTTCACTTAATAAATGAATGTGACTTATGTTTTTTCCATATACAACTTTGTAATTGATTGTAGAAAAATATGTCTGTCAAATTATTTGTATATATAAATGTATGTTAAAATAATAGAAATTGAAATTAATAGAAATTTAGTTTTTATATGTATATACAATAATTTATTATTTTAAAAAAATTTAGGAATTGTGATTATATTTAAGTATTTTAAATTAAAAAAGAATATGGAATTTTGTCAATATTTAATGTATCTAATTTCTTTTCAATATAATTATATATTATACACAATAAAAAAAAGAAAATCAGTAGTCATTTGAAAATCTTTTTAATATACATTATGTGATAAAGGTTTAATTTTAATCTAATTTAACTGTAACAATAAAAGCAAATGATCAAGAATTTAAATTTTATATTTTTACCAAAATAAAATAAATAGTTTATTACAATTTCTGTTCTTTCTTAAATTTGTTTTCACGATTTTAAAAAAGGAATATTTTTTATGGGTATAATTAGATATAATATACAATTATCAATACACCCACTACCCCACGGAGTTAGACATTATTGGTTATAGTAAAAATAAAAATTTCATATGAAATACTAATCTGAATTAAAAATTTCATTAATATTTTTTTAATAACAAATAAGAAATTGTATAATTAAACTAATGATCAATCTTTAATGATTTATATAAAATATGTGAGTACACTTGCTGACAAGTTTATTCATAAAAGAAAAGATTTATAATAAACATTTTATTTGATTTTGAGATAATTATGTTAAAAAATCTGAAAATTACTAGATCTTTGATATAATAAACATAAATATATATGTATTATATTATTTTTTATTTCAATAAATAATAAATTAAAGTTTGGACAATTTACAAATAAATAAAATATTAATTTACTACATATACATTAATACGTATAAATAAGATGATAATGTCGAAAAAATATAGTAATGTATGTTATTCTAGGGTCTTTTTATGAGAGCTCCAACCATGGAAACATTTAGTAAATCGACGGGATTCTTTGTTTTTTAAAGCTAACATTAATTTTCGTGGTTTTTCTGGTTGTTTAACTCTTAAATGTTGTATATAAACCTGCAAAAAAATGTATTTTTAAATTAATTAAATACTAAAAATGTAGTCTTTGCTTTATAAATTTTCAGTTAAATATCCATTAAACTAATAATGATTAATTGAAAAAATTGAAATTTTATGTATATCTAAAATATTTTACTTGAGCAGATTTGTAAGTTAATTTTATTTCCACTTCACTACTTCTAGCGCCAAGCCATAAAAATACTTGCTCTCCATTGTCCAGAATCATTATATCATCATCAGCTAAATCATCCTAAAATAAATAAATCATTAACATTTCAATAATATATACAAAAGGAAACACATTTTGCGAGAAATAAAAAAAAATAATTTTCATAATACTAACCTGACAAAAATCTGAACATTTCTCTGATATGGTAAAATATCCTTTTTCATTTGAACATCGAAATAGTCTTGTATATTGCATATATTCAGCATCTTTTTCATATGGTTTTTCACCACCTAGTGCTACCCAAAAAAAGTTATTTGGTTCTTCACCTTCATTAATAACTTGAAGACTGGTCCAAGCCTAATAATTACATTTTAAAATTAATATATTATATTAATATAAAAAATGGCCAGATCTAGTTCTTAGTTCTATACTATTTTTACAAATACCAGACACTTGTTTAATTTTTAATTTAAAACGAATAGAACAGAAATTGACACCATGAACAAGTCTATTTTTAATATTCACACTATTTTTTATTTGTAAAATTTACATCATTAAACATGTCATCTGCAATTTCTTCAGCAAGTTTTATATCTTCAGGGTCAGTTTTTGAACCAACCCACAAATATACTATTCCATTAGTATCTTCTTGATCAAATTTTACTTTTAAAATATAACTAGACATATTTAAAAAATTTATTTTATAAATTCATTAAAGAAAAATATTTTGTGTAATTTACCAAAATGCTGAATTTAAATTTCTTGCGTCTGGTTTTATTTCAATAAGCCGTGAATAAAGTGCGCTACCATTAGACCTTAAATGATAAAGTTGAACTGGAGGCAATTTTTCTTTTCTTTTACCAGAATGTATCACAAATTTCCTTTTAAAATGGGACAAAAATTTTATATTTTCTTGTTGTTGATGAGTACGTATTACTTCTAATTTTTCTCCAAGCATAGCTTTAAATTGCTTTTCTAAACTAAAATAATAATAAACGAATAGAAATAAAAAAAAAAAAAAAAGAATTAAAACCACCTAAAAGTAAATGTTAGCCAGCCCATATTTGAAGCATCTCGTCCTTGCCAAAAATAAACAACACATTGAAAATCTTCAGGTTGACTATCTGATGTTTCTTCAATACCATCATCATCATCAACAGGAACCCAATAACGACACAAGAACACATAACAATCTTTACTATAAAATTGTCCTAATTCATCTTCTGGCAGTCTCACAAATTTTTTTCCTTCTAATACAAATGATTCCATTTGGTCTAAATCATCATTCCAGTCTTGCATTAATTGTAATGCTTCATTCAACAACATTGGTGGCTGACGTGGAGTAAATAATGCTGCTAAATCATGCTTATGAAAAAAATAAATAAATATCGTTTTTAATAAATTAAAACAGTTTTGAACAAATTACTTTGGTTTCTTGTTTCATAGCCCATTTTGTAAGATCAGCCCCAGTTTTTTGCACAGATTCAGCAGTTCGAGTAAAATCTACAGCAATTATTTCTTCCCATCCAACAAATCTTATTTTAAAAATCTGAGGTTCTGTTCCTTCTTGGATTCGTATTGTTATTGCAAAATCTTGCCGTTCAATCATAGCAAATAATTCTTGGGATAATTTCACAGCAGCTGCTCTAACCAAACGTGTTGACTTTTTTCCAAACCTTTAATAAAACATAATTTTACTAAAAATAAACTTTTGAAATAATTAAAGATGCAAATTTTATTTACCAAACATATAAATCTGTGGATGAATCAAGAATATACACATTCTTAGAATTTAAAAGTGATTGTTTCAATGTATTATGTAAAATTTCTACTTGAGGAAGTTCTAAGTAACCCATTCCCAATTTCACTTGATATAAACGAGGACATTCAGGTTCAAAATTTTCATTTACATTGGCCTAGTTATTAATTAATATATTATACAAAATGTATATTAAAAACTATATAATTATATATATTCATTTATAAAGGTATAAGTGTACCTTTATACAAATTTTGTAATACTAAGTATTTCTTTAAAAGTTACAAAATTACAAAATGTTAGGCAGAAGAATTGATCAGATTAGTTTTATAATTTATAAATTAAATACTACTTGCTTGAATGTCGACAGTAAACTTATCATCCATTTTTAACAAATCACGAAATTCTTTACTTTCTTCGCCAAAATGTTCGATTATTATTTCGGCATTATTTTTTCTTTCATTTTTGTTAATTTTTTCTGCTAATAATCTACAAAAAATAATAATTAAGCTTTTGAGTTTATTATTTTTAATAAAACCATATTTTACCTTGCCTTTGATTTTAGAGTGTTTTTTGCTTTAATACCTTGCCATAAAAAAATTGATAAACCAGCATCTAAAATAAATACATATCCAATGTTTAGAGATGTAAAACATAATTTTACTGGTTCTAAATGCACAGAAGTTCCATGAGAATGTACTCTAAACATGCGAGTCACATATGTCTATAAATAAATATATACAAATAAATTAAAATAAACATTATAAATAATTATATTAAAGCAACATACAATATCTTCAACTGTATAAAATCCACTTGCTGTTCGACCTCCATCAATATACACTAATGGTGAATCAAATAATGACAAAAACTCTTCTGATTCTTCACCTAGTTCTTCTCGTATAGTTCTAGATTCAGCTCCCAAAAAATTTCTCAAATTGACAGCATGTATGGCCGCACATGCCCTTTTATCAAGCTAGATGAATTAATTTATCAAAATCAGTGTATTGTGTTACTACTATAAATATTTTTAAATTTACTGACAGAAGCATTATCACCGATCCAAAAATAAATTTTCCAATTTAAACTATCTGATGTATCATTAACAGTTGTTTGTAGAACAATGTAACAATCGCCTCTATATAGTTTTCCATGAGCAACTTCATCAACCAAGTTTGGTAAAAAATTCTCTATTTCCCAAACACTAAGACCAGGAATTCTACCTGTTCCTTCTTCAAATAATTCACCATAATCAACTGCTGGCTTTTCTAAACTTTCATCCCACCTTTTAGGTCTGAAATATTTATAAATATAAATCACAATTCTATGGAAGTAAAACAAATACTTTTAATTACTTTAATGATCCCGTTTTAATACCATCATCAAAAAGTACATTATTTTTATCATTAGCAATATCTTGCATGCCCTATAAATATTTAAAAACTTTAAAGTTATTCAATTTACTAAAATTATTAAATAAAATTAAATAATAAAAAACTTAGGATCATTATTAAATTCATAAATATATTGCTAAAATATATTTTAAATGACTATATAATAAATAATTAAAAAATAATAAAATACTTTAAGAATTTTGGCTTGATTTTCTTCTTCGTGATATCTTTTACTTCTTCGTAATCTTAATTTTCGTGCAATTGGATCACGACTTGATACTACAGATAACATAAAACAATATAAATTATAAATAATATAATATATTTCAGAGTAACTATTAAAGCAAATTACAGTGAAAATGTCAAAAACAAAGAATCATTTAATCTTGGGATTAAAATAATTTACAAGGTTTAATTATACAAAATATTTAACAGTAGTCAAATAGATAAATTTCACTATATTTAAATATTTATTGCTTAATAAAAAAATGTCATGCCTTGGGGTGATTGTATAGAATTTGGAACTATAGCTCCAGCAAGCCTCAATTGATTTTGTAAAGAAAAATCAATATTATAAAATTGTAACCCATCAATTTCCAAACTTGTAGGTTTTGGTGGCATTATTAAGTCTGGATTATCACTTAAATCAAGTACTTCTATGTCTTTTAATAAATGGATTGTATCTGGCAGAGTAATTAATTTATTAGAACCAAGTAAAAGCTTTTTAAGACTACCGCATCTAAAAAAAAAAATGTATGTTACAGATTATTTACATTTTATAATAAAGCAATTATTTACCTGCATAAACCTTCTGGAATCATTTCTAAAAGATTTCCATGGGCAGAAAATACTTCTAAAGCTGATAATTTACCAATTCCTGAAGGAATACCATCAAAATCAAGTCTATTGTAATTTACATATAATCGTTTAAGTGATGATAATTTACACAGTGAAGAAGGCAGGATTGTCAATTCATTTTCAGAGAGTTGAAGAACTTCAAGTTCATGCCAAACCTCTAAATTAAATAAAAACATAAGAAACTAAATTCAACTGATTCTTAAATATAAAAAATAATATACTAAACTTTTATTATAATTTATGACAAAAATAATTAAACTAATTACTTATAATTCTTATGTTTCTGAATACCTTCAATTAAAATAATATTTTTTTTGTAATATAATAATAGTATTTATTATTAAGTATATACATTTACATTTAATAAATTATAAATTAAATATACCTAATGCCAATGAAAGTTCAATGATAAGATTTGATGACAAATTTAATCTTTTAAGATTAGTCAAAGTATAAAGTGCATCTGGTACTTTTGGTAGTTGATTACAGCTCAAATCTAAATCTATTAGAGATGTCAATGATTCAAGACTTGGAGGCATATTAGTCAAATTCCGATGAGTATTACGCATATGTAATGTTGTTAAATTTTTCATTGATGGTAACTGTCTAGAAAAAATTTATAAAAATATATGATATGAAGTTTTTCGTTAAAATATATATTCTACAAATTCTGATATACTATTATTTTTAATATACCAGATAATGAAAATATTATCCAAAAATATATTTACAAATACCATATTATAAAAAAAATAATTACCTTAGTTGAAAGTGATCTAAAGGATTATTATTCAACACTAAAGTCTGTAAATTTGTTAATCTTCTCATTTGTGGTGGAAGCGTTTGTAATTCATTATTACTTAAATCTAACGACAATAAATCTGTCAGATGTACAAATAATTGATTAGGAATAGTACTAATCCTATAAAAATAAATTTAATTAATTAATAGTATATATTATTTCAATTATAAATACTATAAAAATAATCATTATACCATTATAAAATGTTAATAGTAAATGGCAAACATTTTTATTTTATTTAACAAAATAGAAATTAATGAAAAAGTATTTTATTAACAAAAGAATATTTTGGTAGTTCTAATTTACGAAACATTGTATTTTAAATTATTACAATTTTCAATACTACTTGCCAAAAATATTATTCTATAATATATTTTATGAACACAAGGTGGATTGGTGTTTTTAGAAACTTTTTTTATTCACAAATCAATAATATGCTCACATTCCCAGGAAATTGTTAAACATTACTACGGGGTAGGCCTTTAAGAGCTAATGATTTTTTAATACAATGTTAATTCATAACATTAGTTATAATTATAATATAATTTATTGGAACTTTATCATGGGTAGAAACTAAATATAATTGAAATAAAAAAAACCATATTATTTTTAAACTTATTATTTATATTAAATAATGTGTTTTATTAAGATGATATAACAAAATTAAACAAATTATAATAAAAATAATAAAAATATTTTTATGTTTAAAATAATGTTAAATTGGTGTATTTGTAATAACATGAATAATAAATAAATAAATAATACTAAAAATACATTTATTTAATTTTACAAGAAAAATTAAAATAATGATAAAAAATTATTTTGATATTTGTTTTAAGACACATGTAGATACATATATATATATATATATATATATATATAATACTCATAGTAACAAATTTAATCATCTTGTTTTGTGTTATTTATTAAAAGCCATATATATTAATACTCGAATGTCTGTAGGATTATAGCTATTTAAATATACATCTGTTTTTAATTTATCTGTCCATATTAACATTGGTAGATCATTAATTAGTTTTTTTTTTATACAATATGTTGTATTTTCATTTTTACTCGTTATTTTATCTTTAGTCCTTTTTTATTACAAAAATATCAATTTGGGATTTAAAAGAAAATTTGTATAAATAAACAGTAATTATTTCTTACAATTTTGTGATCATATAATTTGTCATTAATGAAAAAATTAATAGTCTATACATTTGCCCCGTAACAAAAATTCTAAATAAATTGCTGTAATGCTATATATATATTGTAAAACCAATGTTAAAAAAATATTAGAAATACATAAATCAATTTTATCTTAATAAAAACAAGATAATTGATACTTTTAAATTCTTAAATAACATTATTATTATTAATTATATTTATAATATAATATTACCTATTGTGAGATAAATTCAAAACTAATAGACTAGAAGATGATTCCAAACCTTCTGGTATTCTTGTTAATCGGTTATGACTTAAATCCAATGTCGTCAATTCAGTTGTATTATCAGAGTTGCAAAAAAGTTCTTGAGGTATTCCAGAACTTTTTATATAATTGTGACGAGCAATTAATGATCTTAATGAACAAAGTTCTGTTAGTTCTCCATATAATTTTTCAATTTTATTATGTGCAATTGATAAATGTTCCTAATATAAAATAATTTACAATTTAATATATAAAAAGAAATACAATAAAAATTTTAAAATTTTTTTTATAAAAAAAAGTAAAATATAAATTTGATCAAAATTTATTTCCCCGCAAATAAATTTTACTTTAACATTTTTAAAAATACATATCAACATTTTAAGAACTCTTTATTTTTATATCTATATATTTTATTTAATATTTTTTTTTAAAGAATGAATATCTTAATAAAACATTGTATTATAATGAGTAAAACTAAAAAAGTGAATAAAAAGATTCTCAGAAATATTAACTGTCTATATAAATCATAGGCTTTATTATTTTAAAATGTATGATAGAATTAAAAACAAAAAATTTTAAATAAAAATAATAATAATGGTAATATAATACAAACTAATTTTCCAAGTTTTCCAATTTCTTCAGGGATTTTATGTAATTTTACTCTATTTAAATTAAGCCATTGTACACTGGACATTGACATAACAGCAGAAGGAAACTTCGAGGCCTAAAAATAAAATTTTTAGAATTAATTTAATATATACATCAGTATTTATGGAATAGATGAAATATGATAATAGGCAACAAAATAATAGAAAATAAACCAATTATTTAGTGTTACAGTTAAGAGTATGGTAAAATCATTAATTTGAATTGAAGTTAAGTCTTTATGTTTGATGGCCTTAAATGTATTCATTGCTCATACTAGTACAAATGAGAAATGTAAGAGTTATTGTCTATAAATAAAAAACACCAAAATGTAATAAAATATATAAAAAAAATTATTACTGTTAAAATCCCAATAATAAGCCAACATTAATACCTAATTGTCTATGTAAGACATTTTTTAATTAATAATCTTCATGTAATAATACACTTACTTCAAAATCATTATTACTAAAATCTAAACCTCGTACAAACGGCAATACACCAGTATTAGCCATTGAATAATATATTTAATATATAAACCTATATATATATTTATTTATTTATTTATACATTAATAGATTATTGATCACAACTAAGTACCTATAAAAAGTTATAAGAAAAATTAATTATTAAAATAACAACATTCATACTATTTTTAAAATTAACTAGATTAAATCTTTCAATTATTGTAGCATTATCGAATTTTCAATATAATATCCTAAATCAAAATATATAGAATATTAGTCATCTTAGATCCATCAACAATAATCATAAATTTATTTGTTATCAATAACTACAACCATAGGAAACAATATATGACAACGATCTTCCAAATACAAGGTGGTAAGATAATAAAAATAATATAAATGTAATAAAAAAAATTAATCTAATAGAAAAATGGCAACACTGGACTACATAACCTTTACAAGGTCATTGGTTTTATATTTTTATATGACTCATATTGTTAGTCATTTGTCCCTGATGTTCTATCCACTGCACACTCATAAATAGTTTGGAGTGTAGACATGTAGGTAGACTATGTTTATAAGAAGTGATTGTAAACAATAATACAATAAATACGTTTTGATGGATTGGTAGGATTTCTTGCTGAGAGTGCATTAGTTATTATACAGTGTTATATTTATAAGTTATAAATATTAAATATATTTAGATATAATGTGTAATATGTTTGTGTTTGAATTTCATATCACATAATACAATAAAAATATTGTATATTATTATGGCCATAAATCAGTGATTGCCATTTCCTTTCACCTTCCCACCAACGTATTATTTAACCCGGAACTTCTATATATATATATATTACAATCTAAAAGAGCCATACGAAGTATACATTATAAATTCAATTGGCAGTTAAATATGTTAAATATGTTCTATGTTAAACGTATGTTGGTTATGTAAATGTTATAATAGTGAATTATGGTGAATATTAATGCAAATACAACAATATACCAATGTCAAATTATAATTTTTGCTGATTGTATTTTCTTATACAAACTTATATGTTTAATACTACGTCAAAGTAAAACGTATAAAAAAAATATTGGTCAAAAGTTATGTAATGATGAGTTTTACTAATATTTTAATGCAGCATTTAAATTAAATACCTAGATATCAAATTAGTCGTCAAAAATATACTTAAGTGAGTATTACAAGTTTCATAAATAATTTTTAAATTATTGAATATTTGAACATACACATCGATTAATTCAATAGAGTTGATTACTTATTAATCAATTTTTTTTTCAATTGTTTTTAATAAAGTACTATTAATATATTTTGTATGTATGTGTGTATAATTTGTTTATTCAATTATTTAATTTTTAGCCATTTTAAGTAAACAAAATAAGTCTTAAAAAAATATTTGACTTGTATAATAATTTTTAATCTATAAAAAACATACGAACTACCTTTACATATTTCATTTAAGTTATTTATAATATTCAGTCTAAAGCTATTTCCAAATATTTTGTTTATAAGTAATAAGTTTTTTAATTGAAATACTTCACTTTGATTTAGGTTATTTCATTTACTTGCAGTTAGACATGGAATTAGTTAATAATGGACTTTTGTTTACAAAGAAGTCAGTTAATAATTTGTTTGGACAACGACGTGAACCTTGGCAAGTAGCATCAATTACAGCTTCCAGTATTTTAACATCTATTTGGATATGGAATTTTGTATTTCAAGATGAAAGCAAGTTTTTGTTTACACAAATTATTTACTAAAATTAATGTATTAAAATTTATATGTAATTCTAGTAACAATAATCTAGATAGTTAATTTTAAAAATAATTTTATTGTATAGCAATGATGACAGTATATGTAATAATATCATATATATTCACCTAAACTTTGACATAAATGTCAAAACCATACCAAATACAAATTATGTATTATACCAAAAACATATTAATGTGGTAGAGGATATGTATGAAGGAGCATGTACCAGTGTTAAAAGTATAAGTGGCGAAATGGAAGGTTTTAAGATAAGAGTAGATATGCACCAGGGATCAGCTT
The DNA here is from genome assembly GCA_025469175.1 of Geopemphigus sp. TES_GeoC_2020. Lineage (NCBI taxonomy): Eukaryota > Metazoa > Arthropoda > Insecta > Hemiptera > Aphididae > Geopemphigus > Geopemphigus sp. TES_GeoC_2020. The sequence continues at coordinate 26,345 of JAIPRN010000198.1, forward strand.
TAGGCCCCTACCTTTTCACAGTAGTAATGGATGCAGTTACAAAAGAGATAGAGGGAGAGGTACCATGGTGTATATTGTTTGCGGATTATATTGTGTTATTAGGGGAAAATAGGGAGGAATTTAATCAAAGACTGGACATGTGGAGATTAGCTCTGGAAGAGAAGGGATTAAGGATTAACAGAAGTAAGACAGAGTATATAGAGTATATGTTTGAGGAAAAGGCACAAGTAGATGAAACGAGAAGTGGAATGACAATGGATGGGGATGAGATAAAGGAGGTTGAATGTTTTAAGTTTTTAGGGTCCTTTGTACAAAAGAACGGGGGGTTTGATGAGTATGTGAAGCATAGGATTAGGTGTGGGTGGATCAAATGGAGAGAAACATCTAGTGTTCTGTGTGATAAGAGAATTCCAATGAGGCTGAAATGTAAGTTCTATAAGAATGTAGTGAGACCAGCAATGTTGTATGGTTCAGAGTATTGGGCGGTAAACATCAAAGAGAATGAGTATAGCCGAGATGAGAATGCTTAGATGGATGAGTAGGGTGACAAGAGAAGATAGGATAATAAATGAATATATTAGAAGAAGCATAGGAGTAACATCGATTATGGATAAAATGAGAGTGAATAGACATTTTTTTCTTTTTTTTTTAACACGTTATCGGCAATACCCTCACTAGCCCGGAATGCCTGAAGGCAGTACTTTGGACCAGTGAATCACTATCATTTATCGAAAAAATTAAAAACAACAAAAAGTTTTACAAAAACGATCATCCTTAAAGGTAGGTGAGCAATGTGAGCTATCCCCACGTTGTTTTACCTCGCCCCCCGTACATCGAATCTAATTCACAATAATCCTTAGGAACTACCACTTCTTAAAAATTATCACAAGAATGGTGCACGGTGACAGGACAATACCTTTCCATAGGGCAACCATTTACATCATCAACGCAAAATAAAAAAGAATACAAAAATAATCTTCTTCCTCTATTTATTGGCCTAGCCGCCACCACGATGGCGTGTCAGAGCTGTAACGCCAAGTGCCCGCCTCTGCCGTTCAGCGACCTCCTTTGCCATTATCATCGTTCCAAGTTCCAGCCCAAGGGTGAATAGACTTAGATGGTTTGGTCATATTATGAGAGAAGATTTGGAAGCAGTAAGAATAGTTATTGAATTGAGTTTGGAAGGAAGATGAGGAAGGGGAAGACCAAAGAATATGTGATTGATTACAATTGAGGAAGATATGAGGATTGCTGGTCTGTGTGTGGAGGATGTGAGAAATTGGGCCAAATGGAGATTTAGGACAAAGGTGACCAACCCCAAATAGATAGAAAATAGGCGAGGGAATTTATGATAATGATATATATAAATATGCATTGTACTTTATACTAATTGTTGTTATATTGAATTATTATTAATTTTATAAGTTATTAAATTATTTTAATAAAATTAGGTGTATATGATAGATTAAAAAAATTTACATTCACTCAAATTAAAAAAATTCCAAAATTCAAAAGACAATTAGAAGAAGAAACTAAAAAGATTACAGACTTATTTGAAAATGAAGTAATAGAAAATACTAAAGGTGAAAAATATATTGTTGAACTTCCATTACAAGGAATTCCTCAAGTTGAATTAATAAAAACTGTTAATAGGTATTTAAATCTTGGTAGGTGATATTTGTATGGTTTTATATCTATTTGATAAATTATTATCTTATATATATATTTTGTGTTTTAGGTAAATACAATTGGAAAGATGGTTTTATTTCTGGTGCTGTATATTATTATGATAAAGATTTAATAAAGTTTCTTACTGAAGTATATGGACTTGCATCATATACAAATCCTTTACATTCAGATATATTTCCTGGAATTTGTAAAATGGAAGCAGAAATTGTACGTTTAGTTGTAAATCTTTTTCATGGTAATTCAAATGCTTGTGGAACAGTATGTATTTATTTATAAATAATATAATAGGTTCAAATTGTTAGTATATTATGCTTTTTTCATATTTTAATTAAAGATGACGAGTGGTGGAACAGAATCAATTATAATGGCTTGTAAAGCATATAGGGATTTTGGAAGAAATGAACGTGGTATTAAAAATGGCGTTATAATAGTTCCACGATCGGCACATCCTGCATTTGATAAAGCGGCTTCTTATTTTGGTATTAAAATTGTACATATTGATTTAGATCATGACACTTATAATGTCAATTTGATAAAAATGGAAAAGGCAATTTCTAAAAATACATTAATGGTAAGAAGTTTTAATGAATTATTATATAATGTATGGATGTCCTACAGAGATCTGACAAATATAATAACTTTTATTCTATTCAATATTATAAATTTTTTTAAAATTCAAATTTTCTCGTAAAGCAGTTATCTATCACTCAAAAAAATTTAATTCCAATAAATTTCTATTAAATTCTTAAAGCGACTGAATTTTATGGAAAAATAAATCTATACTTTAATAATTGTAGTGTAGGGTTTTAGTATTTATGATAAATATATATAAATTTTGTTTTCCTTATTCAAGCCATTGGGACCTACTACCACATCTCTTTATATGATGTCACTTTGTAACTGAATGTATAAATTTTCATTCCATTTTCTATACATGGCCTGTCTAACTTATTCCCATTATATTGGATTTTTAGAATAGATTATTAAGCTTTCTATTTTTATAATCCTCAGCTAAGTTTTTCTCTCAAAAACCATTATTTTAATCTCAGTGGCTTTAGTAGATGTTTATGCTCCATAAGCATATAGTGTCATTGGTATAACAAAGTTTTTATATTGCCTAATTTTCGTTCTTCATAACTTTAAATTTAAATAATTGAGCTAACACAAAGCATTTGTTTATTACTATGATTCTTTTTATGTATTTTGTTATAATTATTTACTTACACGTAAATATTACTTACTCTAAAATATTTTCAATTTAGGGACTTAATCTTTTATTTTTATCACACTATGAGTATTCTTTTTTAAATACAATCATATATTTGGTTTTATCTACATTGATGAGACTAATATCTTTTGATTTTTAATTTCACTTTTGGTTCTTAAATTATATGATTGGGATGTGCATTTCTTTATTTTAAGTCTGTAGTTACTGTAAATTCCACTGATGTCAATAATTATAATTTAATTTTACACCTTAAGTTTTACATACATCTTCTTACTAATCTTACAAATTTAGTTAGTACTTATAGTTGAAACAACTAAAATCGCTGTTTGCTTTCTTATTCCTAAATTGTAAGCTTGTTAAAAATCTACAAGTATCTAGTATATATCTTTATCAAAACCATAACTTCTCTGTTATTTGTTTAATTATTTGTATTATATCCATAGTAGATCTCCTAACTATAAAACCAAATTTTTTCCTCTACTGTTTCTTTAGCATGAGGTTGAAGTCTGTTTAAAATTATTTTAGAGGGAACTTTACAAAATGTTAAGTACAAATATTCCGCTGTATTTGTTTCAGTTCATTGTCTTCTTTTTTGTATATTTAACATAGTATTGATACTTGCTACGGTATTAGTATTATTCTTCTCTCCATATATTAGTAATCAGCTGTTTCAGATCAACCTTTTTTTATCCTATTTTTCATCCTCTTAGGTGTCTTCATTTCCTGCCATCATTTATTGAGTGGAAAATCACAGGTACAATTACTGGAAAAACCCTCGAATCTCATAAAAAATGATATTACATTCCAATTTGTACAGTATCCTATAGTGCACCATGTAATTGTTAATCCCAAACAATACAGCCATCACTGTTTCTCCTGCTTAACTCTGATCCTGAGAGCCAGTCTTCTTAAGTTGACTTCAAACCTGTCACACTAGATATCCTATTCTATCTTATCTTTTCTCAGGTTGGCATCTTGACCGTAATTTAGACATAATGTCCTGCCTCCTTTCCTTCTTGGACCCGCCATTGTAGGCATCAAATTCCAAACCACAACTTCTTGAACCAGGTGGCAGTTTGACGCCCTAGTGCATAATTTACTCCTTGTCATCATTCTCTTTATCTTTCCTGGCCTGCTCCATCTCGTCACTCTTAGACCTCCCATGCTCTTCAGGATCAATCTACGTCACCTGGTACTAAGTTAGTGGCTCTTCCACCCTTTCTTCCATTAGATTAAGTAGCCGTATCATCGCTTTCCTTTAGTCTCAAAATTACTTCCATCATAAGGCTGCTTTAATTTCCTTGCATTTTCCATCAGCCTTCTCCTAATACCAATGTTATCTGGCAGTTTCCCTTCCCAGACACTGCACAGTATATCCTGTATGCTCTCCAGCCTCATGTCTCACCCAAATTCCTCCTTCACACCAATCTAACCTCTTTCCTGCAGGATTTTTCTCCTTTATAGAATTTCAACAATTTATATTTATAAATAAATTTAAATTAAAATTTTATACTGAATAAAAATGCAATCAAATAAATGTATTTTTATTTAATAAAATTAAAATAGTCTTTTTTAAAATTCAAATACAATAATTTACTATGGGAATATGCAAAAAGAATTATCAAACTTTAATAATAATGAAGACAATATGTTTAAATTATTTTCTTATATTTATTTATGTTATTATATTTATAATTATAGTTAGTTGGATCGTTCCCTAATTTTCCTTATGGAACATCAGATGATATAGAAGCAATATCAGCTTTAGGCTTGAAATATGACATTCCAGTTCATGTCGACTGTTGTTTAGGTGGTTTTATTGCAGCATTTATGCCACAAGCTGGTTTTTCTTTACCTCCGTTTGATTTTATTTTGCCTGGTGTTACAAGTATATCTGCTGATACACACAAGGTATTTTTATGAAAATGAATTATAATACTAAATAATACTTAATTTACCCTATTATATTCATTAGTATGGATTTGCACCAAAAGGTTCGTCAGTTATATTATATTCTGACACAAAATATAGACATAGCCAATATTATGTGTGTACAGAATGGCCTGGAGGTCATTATGGTTCTCCAAGTGTAAGTGGATCAAGATCTGGGGGTAATTATATAGATATTTATTTTTAATTATAGTACTTACATTTTTGCCAAATAAAATAATTTTTTAGATTAAAAAAGTAATTATTTATATTAACTATTGTTATGTTTCAGGTATAATTGCTGCTTGTTGGGCTACTTTAATGTATTTTGGGATGGATGGTTATATTAGATCAACAAAATCAATTGTAGAAACTAAAATATTTATTGAAAAACAGTAAGTTAAAAGTTAAATTTATTTATAAAACTATTTTACGCCTAATTACAATAAATTGGATTATTGAAAGACAGTTCAATGATGAACAACACAAATTAAATACTTAGCTAATCACTCTATTTTTTTAATAAGCTAATAAATTATTTTTTTTGAAATAACTATGATTATAGTAGTGATAAAAACTTAAAATATAAATGGTACATTAAAGAATTAATATTATATTATCAATAATGTTGTATACACAATTTATAAAAATAATCCATAAATTGTAAATAATATACCTGTTCAACAACCGCATTGCATTCTTGTAAAATTTAAAACATCTATTGAACTAATGCTATATAAGTCATTGATTCTAATTATACTGTTTTGTTTTAAAGAAATATTGGTTAATTATGTAAGAAACAGTTTACGTTATTTCAGGTTTTTGTTAATGACATTTAAGACATTTATAAATGTCTCAAACCTTTATCTGGTAAGCAAGGATTACCTACTTGTTCACATATGTATACTTTTTGAAATTTAATGTTTAACGTTAAATTCCATATTTGTTAACTACTTAGCATAAACTTTAAGAACATATTTGAGTAATTGTGTGATAATCTACAATAATAACAATTAAAATAAATACTTGTGTATATTAAATTAAAAATTTTTTGATAAAATTGAATTTATTTTTATTTCAATCTAAAATACCAATATTGATTGTACATTTAATTTGAATTAAAAATTATAATTTATCTACTCTCATATATATTATAAGTTAGTACTGTAATAGACTATCAGTGAACACCTAATTTTTACAAATGATATCATTTATCAATATATTTTTCAGAAATATTGATAATCTTATATTAAATTTTAGCTATCAAATTTTCAATTTCATTGTTACAATCTCTAAGTTTTACTATTGATATCGTGTAATATTTATGGCTGGTATAATATTTGAACGAAGCACAATTTTCAAAATTTGAATATTTACTTCTATTACAATACTTATTTTGTCATTGTTACATACAAATATACGCAGTTGCATTTTTTAAATAATAATTTATGAAAACACTTAAGTGATAGTTGTGTTTTGGTAAAAACTAAGAGGTTACCCTATAATATTATAATATAACTCAATAGAAATCAAAAATATTAATTTGTTGATTGTTAAAGATTACGTGATATGAAGGGTATTTTCATTTTTGGAAAACCTACTACATCTGTGATAGCAATAGGATCAGAAGTTTTTAATATTTATCGATTGTCTGATGCTTTAAATTCAAAAGGTTGGAATTTAAATACTTTACAATTTCCAATTGGGTAAGTGTAATTTATTTATACTATAATATTGTCATTTATTCTATTAAAAAAATGTTAAAACAAACATAATTTTTAGAATTCATATTTGCATTACACATTTGCATACAAAACCAGGTGTAGCTTCATTATTTGTAGAAGATTTAAGAAAAGAATTAGATGTTATATTAAAAACTCCAAATGTTGAACTTACTGGAAAAGTAAATATTAATATTAATAAAATGAAAATAATCTAATATACTAAAATGCTATACTTATTAAAACATTAAATATTTTTACTTTTTAGATGGCAATGTATGGAATGTCAGCCACATTACCAGATAGAACTATAGTTGGTGATATTACAAGATATTTTATAGATGCAATGTTCTATACTCCAAAAATTCAAACATAGAAATTAATTTTAATATTAATTTAATATTTGTCATCAATTCCAATCATTACAAATTATATTAATGACATTAATTTTTATAGAATTATTTTATAATTAAACAGATAAATTTTTTTAAATTAAAATTTTATTTTATAAAATTGAAAAAATAATATGGTTGTCAATAATACGTTAGAAATAAAACAGTAATATAATGGTAAATGTAACTACATTAATATAATTTTTAAAATGTACATTTAAAAAAAATATGTATTTAAATTAAATATAAACAAATAAATTTCTCAGCCAAAAATAGAACACTATTCAAAATGAAAATAATAAATCTCTTATAAATAAATAAATATATATATATTGGCCGATACCAAATAGATGGGTAAAAGGAGAGAGAATAAAATATTTATATAGATGTGTAATTGGTTTGTGGATGTTTATAGATCACAAACATGATTTATCTCTAAATTGTGATTACAAATATAAAAAATAAACAAATGATCTGATCTCTAAAAAGTATATTTTGATAGTTGGTAAAGTTGAATTTAACCATCTGAAGCACTTTATTGTATCATCCATGTTAAATAATATTTGCTTTAATGTTAGTCTTATATCATTCTGAAATTAATACTAATTATGCATAAATGTTATAGGTACAAATGGTGAGTGATGGATTTTATACAGTTAATTGCTTTATTTGTTGTCTAGGCTTTATTGTAATTATAAATTTTAATAGTTAAAAGTATGTTCGTTTAAAATAAATTTTTATGTATTTATAATATAGAAATTTTTTTATGTTGCCACATATATATATATTGTAGTGAAGTATAAAATCAAAATAATATTGTTTTTAAATATTTGTTACAGTTGTCAACTGTGTATGTTATATACTAAAATTAATATAAATATAACGAATATAAAATTAAATATACAATAATTAATATTATTAATTCTTAGTTTTGAAGATTTAATATATTATTAAATAACTGTGTACATTAATAATATATAAAACATAAATGTTTTAATAAAATTAATATCAATGAAAATATATCTATGAAAATTATGTTTAAATTAATTTTAATTACATTAGCAAATTATTCAGATAAAAGCTAAATATAAAGTTATATAATGATAAGCTATTAATTACTGATTTATAATTGGTAATAATTTTATTTAATGTTACAATTACAAAATTTATATAAAGATAAAATTACATATATTTTGGAATTATTTTAATTATTATCAAATTAATTTAAAAAAATAATTGAAAGACACTTGCGTAAAACAGCATACAGAACTAATCAAATATAAGGACAAACATTGTGTCATATTCAAATTAAGCTAGAATATTTGGAAGAATTAATGTGTGCCAATGAAGTGGAATAAAGCAATAATTGTAACAAAAAAGGGTACAAAACTATGTGAAAATTACAAAGCTATCTTATTATTAAACTCGGCATATAAAATGTTGTTAAAAATATTAATGAACTGCTTATCGTCATATATGGAATAGAATCAAAAAAAGTACCTATGTAGTTTTCAGAGAAAGAAATCATTAATGATGCATTGATCAATAATTGGCCAAATAATAGAAAAGTACAAATACAGACAAAACCTTTAGCAATTATTTGTTGACTTCAAAAAAGCTTATGACAGTGTACATCGATAGTCTTTACAATCAGATGGATGAATTTGGAATACAAAGAAGTTTATATATCGTCAATAGCATTTAAAATAAATGTCTGAAGCAGGGATGTGCACTGTGTTAAATGCTATTTAATATAGCGTTGAAAAAAACAATTAGAGAAATACAGAAAGATCTAATAGAACAAAAAATTCAGGTGCTTGGGTTTGCAGATGATTTAAACATTTTGAGAAGTTCATTTAACTATACCAAAAGTATTTTACATATTAGAACAGTTAGTTGATTAAGTAGGAATAAAAATGAAGGTAATAATATAATTTTTGAAAAAATAAATAAATCTCGGAGTTAAGGATAGTGTCAAGAATAATTAACCTAGAGAGATTAGGCAGTAACAAAAGCTAAAAGGACATAAGCCCAAGCTTTTGAATTCAAACTAGTTTTCCAAAAAAACAAAGGCAAGGCAACATTGCTCGAAATACGCCGTTCGACCTGCTAGCAAAAGAGCACCTTCGGGCGTTTGAGGCGAGAAGAGAGCGGTGTCTTCGGGAGAACTATCCTCTGAGACCCGGGCAACGTCGCAGCATCTGACACCCAGTCATTCAACAATGAGGGACGGGACGCTAACTGAATGGGTCCGGTGGATCAGCTGGCTGAAATCCCCACTCGCGATCAATGGCCGCGCATGGACCTGTTCGGTGCTTCCTCCGGATCTGCTGCAACGGTGGTTGGCGAGGTCGCACGGCGGCATGACATTCCGTCTCACGCAGTTGTTGACGGGACACAGCTATTTTAACGCTTTTTTGCATAGGATCGGTCGTGCGCCGTCGCCCGGATATTCGCACTGCGAACAACCGTGAGGAAAACAGCGCGTTCCACACGCCCTTTCGCTGCGAGGCGTTTAATCGTGAACAGGACACGCTAGTCCGTCGGATAGGAAAATTCGGCCCGGGCGATCTGGTCGAGCGTATGCTCGAGTTTCAGGTTTATTGGGACGCCGTCGTCCGATTTACCGAATCGGTAATGATGGCGAAGGAAGTTGCCGAACGGCAGAAGCTCTTGGCGTTACAACTCCGTTGCAACGTCGTGGCTACAGGAGTAGGTAGCGACTAAGCCGCTAAATTGGGGACGAAAAGATTATTTTATTTCGTGCTGAAGATGTAAATAGTTGCCCCGTGGCAGGATATTGTCCTGTTACAGCGCATTATTCACGTAATAGTTTTTATGAAGTGGTAGTTCTTAAGGATTACTGTGAATTAGATTCGATGTACGGGGGCCGAGGTAAAACTATGTGTAGATAGCTCGTGTAAAATTTTTTTTCGATTAAGGATGGCAACTCACTGTTCCGAAGTACTGCCTTCAGGCATTCCGTGCCAGTAGCAGTATTTCCGATTTATATAAAAAAAAAAACATTAACCTATAAATGTGAAGCCTGGACGATTAACAGCAACAAAGAAAGAGGAGTAAGAACAGTCAAGAATAGAATATGGTTTACTATTTGCGGTTCTGTTTATGATAACAGTAAAGGTGCCTTGAAAAGAAAATGTATTAAAAAACTATAGAAGTTAGGATTGGCTCGAGACAGTAACTTGATAAGTAGAAAGCGAATATAATGGTTTGGTAACATAATGTTCAGAAGTGAAGGAAACAGAGCAGTGATTGAATGGAAACCTACAGAGAAAAAACCTCATAATTAACTTAAAAAGAGATGGTTGGATACATTGGAAAATTTCAGGAAAAAAGGAGTATAAGAATAGAAAACAATAATTCAGAACAAAGAAAAATGGTGGATGAACTTAATGCAGCAAAATATTACTATAAAGATAAAAATATTTATATTATGAAATCATTTTAATTATTAAACTGATAGAACGATAAAGGTTTGAAATAGAATTGAAGATAAATTAACACATTCAAACTTAAAGTACCTGTAGAAATAAATATTTAATTTTGAACTAAAACGGTATTATTGGAGCCTGTTTTTTTAAATTTTTTAACACGTTTTAAGTCTACCAGACTTAGAGATAATTAATTATGAACATTTTTTTGCTTTTTCATAAAAAAAAAAATTGTCAAATGTATTGAATTATACCTCAAATAAATTACTTCAAGTTGAAAAAAAAAAAGTTGAACCATTACCACCAGTATTTATGAGTAATAAATACTGTTTTACATTTGGAATTCAAAATAAATTAATATAATTGATTTATTTGAACTCATTAAGACATGATAACATGTCTTTAATATACTCGTCACATTTTTTTAATTTAAAAAAATATTTATTATTTCTTTTTAAAATATTTGTGCAGAAACTTTAATAGAAAAAGACTAGTGTAAATTCCAATTTTCCAACGGATGATTATTTCTTTTTCTTTAATATTTGATTAACCTAGAATTTTAGTTGCTTATAAAAATCGATAATATATTAATGGCAGTATACACAGTCTATCCATTTAAGCATTAAATTTAGCGTTATATCATTTATTCGGCTACACTGTCTGAGTATAAACAAGTTTTAAACCAACCTTAATACTTACACTTTCTTTGATATTCTGATTTTCAATTTATTTAGAATTGTTCTCATAGCGGACCTTTGTTTTTTCTTTTGAATTTGTTTTGTTGCTGTATTTTAATTTGTTCGTTAAGTTCTGTATCCATTTTCTATGTTCTAAAGTTTTCCATTTATAATTTAATATTATCGAAGGTAAGAATACTTCTCATAATTATCTATCTATTTACTTATTCGTATTGGTTATTTAGTAACAAACGTGGCGATTTAAAACCACCATAGCCGGTTGTATTCATAGGTAATTGTGATATTATAGAACGTAGAAAAAACGTATTCGATACAATAAGTCAAAGGAATTTCTTATTTTGTCACATGTTAATGCAATAGCCATTATGATAAATTATTTTAAAATAATATAATAATATATTAGTAATTTTTATTAAAAAGAGTTAAGATATAGTGACGAATGAGACCATTTTTGTATTGTTAACTTAATAAATATAGAACTTACTGTAGTATGCATAATAAATTGTAAGGATTTCTATTTAATTACATATATAGTTAAATATTTTAGTTTTAACTTCATATTTAGGCGTGGGTCATTTGTTTTGTTTTTTCAGTTGCAAGACAATACTTATATTATTAAATATATAGTTATCCATAACATATATTCATTATATAATCATAAAATAAAAAATGGATTTGCTTGCTAGTTTTATTGAAGAAGAGGAAGTAATTCAACATTGTGAACCAAATATTGCATTTATTGTTGATGAAAAATTATTTGGAAAGGGCACACTTTATGTTGCTGAGAGTAAACTTTACTGGAAGAATGATAATCAAGTAATTAGTGTTGATTACAAGTCCATGTGTGTTTTTGGTACATGTAATCATCCTACTGTACATGAGAAACCTTGTATGCAAATTATAGTTGATTTCACTTATAAACCATCTGATAGTATGGTATATTCAAATGGACATGATCAAAATGGTGATAATCCCATTGGTAATGAAGATGACAATAATATTGTAGAAAATGATGATGATGATGATGATGATGATGAGGGAGAAATGAAATCTAAAATAAAATTAGTACCGGATAACTCTGAATGTTTGACTGAAATGTATGCTGCATTTACACGTGTTCAACCATTGCATAATAGTGTTGACATGGACAGTGATGAAGATTATGATTTTCACTACAATGAAAATGATGAATTTGAGGACTATGATGAAGACGATGATGACGAAATATTGTTGAATTAAAATTTAATTTATTGGTATCTTAAATCTCATATTTTTAATTCGTCTATAATATTAAATAATTAAAGTTGTAATAAAATCCTATAATTCATTATTATATATTTCCTTGGAATTATTTTGGTATTTATAAATAATTTATTGTGTAAACAGTTTAAAAATAAGTTTCAACTAAAAATTTAACTACAGTTTTTATTAAGAAAGAAATTCAATTTATATACAACTAATGAATATATGTGTTCCAATTTTATTTAATAATATAAAAGTAAAATATTTTTTTATTTGTAACTCATATTGGATCTTAATTTTTTTATTTATAACCTACCTATTGTATAATTTAAGACGTTTCACATATTCTATCATTTGTATATGTTGCCCAAATTTAATATTATTTTTATATTAAATATGTAAACTTTAATTAATAACTTGTGATAGATTTATATTATATAAATATATATATAGTTTTCGTACAGCAATTTACAAAATTATCTGGAAAATACAATTTTATTTTTAAAAAATGTATTATTCGTTATTATTAATATATTATTTTCATACAATTATAATATAAATAATTATAATAAATATCCAATTTATATTTATTAAAATAACATTTAAATAATAGTTATTTGCTCATGTTGTGAACAATTTTTTAGAGTATTTACAATTTCATATGGTATAAATTAATATATTTTCTTATATTAAGAATTATGATTTAATTTTAGTAGTAAAAAGTAATTAATATTTTACGTTTGGTTATTTAAAAATATATTAAATTTTTTGATTTTAGAGAAGTTTAAGATTAAAAAAATGACAGAAACTGTGGCCAGTGGAAAAGATACACGTTGTTTGTTCATTAATAATGGTGATGATTTATTGACTTTAAAAAAAGTTGTATCAAAAAAAACTGATAAAGATGATGTTGAAAAACAAAAAAATAAAAAATCTAAAGAAACAAATGGCAGTGAATTAAATGGAAACCATAATAAAACTGATAGTATTAATTTTGATATTGATAATACATCATCATTAGAACCAAATTTAGAAATGGATAGTGACACTGATCGTAATATTACAATTGATTCAATTTGTACTCAAGATGATCAAGAATCAGAAAATATAGATGTTTCTAATGAAAATTCCAATGAAGCTGATATAAAGAATGGTGAAAAAGATAATCAAGTAAGTTTTTCTAACTTGGAAAATAATAAAATTTTGAATTAGCTTTAATAATGTACATTTTTTATATAAGTTTTAATTAGTATAATTATTGGCCATTTAAATTATATTAATTTTAACTTCTCTTATACTATGAATATTCCTTTTATTTACAAAATATGTATTACTGAAACAAATGCATATTTATATTAAAAGCGTAATTCTTTTTATCTTAATTGACAATAATTGACAAAACTATATTTATTGAATTTTAATCCTATTTAATTACATTAATATTATTTTATAGTTTATTTATTATTTATGAAATTGTGGAAATTAATAGGTGGCAAGGAAAAGGAGTTTGTTAAGATGGAGAAAGAAAGGTGTAGAATAGGATTGTTACTTGTGTAAAGGACACAGCAAAGGAGATTGTTGGGAAGAGTATGAATAGTATACCTGAAAATAAATAAATATGATTGTGAGATGAGGAAGTTCCAGAGGATTATAGTGAGAAAGAAAGCCGTAAAAGATGTGCCAAAAGTGCAAAAGTTTGGGTAGAGTATAAAAGGTTGGGAAAGTAAGCAAAGCAATATTTTAGAGGTAGAGGAGTTCCATGATAGGTTGAAAACAAGGTAAGGTGAAAAAAAATAAGGTAATAATAAAAGGGAAAACGAATAGAGGAAATGTTGTAGTATTGATATTTAAAAGCAAAGGAAACATACAAGAATGTAGTAATTTTTAAAGCTGATGAGCCATAATATGAAGATTTAGGAAAAGGTCATAGATATGAGAACAAGAAGAGAGACGTTAGTGACCAAAAATCTGTTTGGTTTTATGCAAGGAAGTTGACAATGGGACCACTGTATTGTGTGAGGTAACTTATGGAGAAATATAGGGAGAAGAAGAAAAATCTTTGTATGATGTTTATAGATTTAGAGAAAGCATATGACAGGGTGCTTAAAGAAGTTTTAAAGCGAGTATTATAGAAAAGGAACCTCAAAAACCTATATTAATGTTGTAGAAGCTATGTATAAAGGAGCGTCTATCGGTGTTAAAATTATGTGTGGAGAAACTGAAGGTTTTAGGATAAGAATAGGGGTACACCAAAGATCTGCAGGCAAGCCCTTACTTGTTTTCTGTAGTTCTGTATGAAGTTACAAAAAAGATACAGGTAGGTATTATGGTGTATGTTATTTGCGATGATATAGTGTTGGTAGAAGAAAATAGAGAGGAAATTAATTAAAGATTCAACATGCAGAAATTAACTCTGAAAGAAAAGGGATTAGGGAAAGTAAGACAGAGTATATAGAGTATGAGTTTGATACAAAAAACAAGTAGGTAAAATTAGGAGTGAAATGACAGTAAGTGAGGAAGATGTATAAAAAGTTGAAAGTTTTAATTATTTACTACAGTCCTTTATACACAAAACGTGGGTTTTGACGAAAATATAAAACATAGAATTAGGTGTAGGTGGTTTAAGTAGAGAAAAGGGTCTGATATATTTTGCGATAAGAGAATTCCAATGAGGCTGAAAGATAAATTCCATCTAGGTTATATGGTTCAAAGTGTTAAATGATAGACAAAAAAATAATGCAGAGAATAAGTGTAGCCAAGATGAGAATGCTTAGATGAATGAGGGGATGACAAGAGAAGATAGAATATGAAATTAATATGTTAGAGGAAGCATAAGAGTAGCGTCAATTGTGAATAAGATGAGGGAGAAAGACTTATATAATTTGGTCATGTTATGAGTAGAGAAAATTCGGACGCAGTAAGAACGGTAATGGAATTAAGTGCTGAAGGAAGAGAGGAAAGGGAAAAACCAAAGAATTGGTTGAGCGGAATTGAGTGATATGAGAACTGCTAGAGTGTGCATGAATGATGTATGATATCAAGTCAAGTGGTGGTTAAGGACCAATGTGGCTGACTCTAAATAGCTAAGGAAAAGGCGAGAAAAATTTATTATTTATGAAATTAAAATATAAAATGTACAGTATTTATAATAATTAAACAAAATTACATATTTTTAGGCAATTTCGATCAAATGTTCTGATATACCATATTCTCCAAGTGATTCTTTAGATAACAATGAATATTCACATAATTTGGAAGATGATGATTTAGAATCAAATAATGTTAAATCTTCTGTATCTTATTTTAATATATCATCAAGAGCACCGTTGCATTCTAATAATGAATTTGATAATACACTATGGGATGATATTTTACCGCATGAAGATGTAGAAATTAAAGAAAGAAAACGAAAATATGAAGATTTACAAGAGCAAAAGCCTAATAAAGCACTTAAACTTTGGAACATTATGAAATATCCATTTCAAAAAATAACTATCGGTACTTCTGTAATTCAAAATGAAGGAAATATTTCTAAAGCTGAGGTGGTAAATGAAATAGAAGAACCTACAATGTCTAATACAACTGTATGTGAAAATGATGATAATAATTTTGTAGCAAAAGAATCAAATGAACCAATTAATTTTGAGCCAGAAATAGATGTTGAGGATACTTCTGATAACGTAAAAAAGGATTTTAAAATATGTAACATAATGTAAGCTGTATAATAATTATGGCAATATTCTTGTTTTAAACAAACATGTTCTGTTCATATTGCTCTTTAAAATGTCAACATTATTGATTGCTTTGAAATTTAAATGATTATAATTGACAACTTTTTATATGTTTTTATGTATGTTATTTGTAAATGAATCCTTTATATGTGAAAGATTTAAATTATTAAAATTTTTATTACCTTTAAGTAATTACAGATGTACAAATTTTAGAAATAGATAATATTTAAAATTACATTTGTTTTTGTTCCTTTGATAACTTTTTTAACATTTGCATAACAATTAATTTTGTTAATTATATTTGATAGTTGATTGTCAAATTTTAAAGCCCATTAAATTCTAGTATTATATTTTAAAATGGTCAAATTGCATTATATTTAATTAGTTATTTTTAAAATAAAATATATGGGTATTTTGTCTACAATAAAAAAATATTTAATAACATGCGTTGTAATTTTATTGATTTTCTGTTATTTATTGATCAAGTTAATTATTTCTATTAGATTAGTTATAATGAAATAGATTTTTTTTAATAATTAAAATATGTTACTAGGGTAGACATTTTAAAAACTATTTCAAGAACAAATTTTAAATATTGATATCTATTACAAATATTTACCAAAAAACCTTGACCATTTAAAATTGTACAATTTTTCAATTTATATAATTTTACATTTTTGTAAATATAATTTTGATATATACCATATTTTGTTTTAGTTTTTGATATGATTTTATATATAATTACTTGATATACAAATAATATATAATCTACTTATTATATTATAAAATACATAAATTATAAATATATATAATTAGATTTACATAACTTTTTAATAATTTATGTCAGATGTTTTTATTATGATAAATGTATTAGTAATTACTTATTGACAATGTAATAATTAAAAAAAAATTATATAAAACATGTAGTAGCTAATAAGTTTATAGTTACATTTAATTTGATTATATAAGTGTAATATTTAATTTGAATATATGATTTAAATAAAATAATTAGAAACTTTATGACTATTATTGTTTATTATGTGACATAGTAAATAAAAATGTCTTCATACATTATGCAAGAAACTATATGTGTAAGTGTTTTGGGATTAATTTCCATATTGTATTTAGTTTTACTGGTCTATTAGAAATTGTTATATAACCTATGAATACACGATTATATTATAAGTAAAAATATATAAAATATGTTAATGCACAACTGACTTAGATGATTTGATCATGTTATGAGGAGAGAAGATTCGGAAGCAGTAAAAACAGTTATGGAATTGAATGTGGAAAGAAGAGGAAAGGGGAAGACCAAAAAAGAAATGGTTGAATACGACTGAGGAGGATATGAGGACTGTTGGTGTGTTCGTGGAATATGTGGAAGATCAGGCCAAATGGAGGTTTAGGATGAAGGTGGCCAACCCCCCAAATAGATGGGATAAAGGCGAGGAAGATGACCATGAGATTAATCCACAACAGTATGAATCTATGACGAAAATGATAAATAAAAATGTCTTAATAAAATAATTTATAAAGTATAAATGATGCAAGTTTAAAATTTTTTGATAAGTATTTAAATTTTTTTTTATAATTTTTAAACAATATTTAATATTTTAATACAAAGTCTATTATAATTTGTTAAAGTTGTTTCTAAATAAATTATGTTTATCTGGGCATTACACAATATTGAATACAATGTATGATAGTAATAAAAACAAAATATTGATTTTAAACTATTAGGATTTAAATTTTAATAACATTTGTCATTGTACAATTCAACAATTTCAACGATAACAATTGAATTAAGTACATACAGAATAAGATAAAATAATTTAAATATTCAATCTTCATTATCACAATATATTCTAGATCTAATATAATCATTTTGATACATTAAAAGAAAATTGCACCAAACCGTATTGACTATAAATCATAATCCCAATGGTAAATTAAATAATGTGATTGCAAATCACAATGCTGTACTCTCCATCTGAAATAAAGTATATGCACACATATATACATATAAACATATTTATAAGAAATTAATTGATAATTAAACTTTGAATTATTATACAAATATGAATTGAATTAAGATTATATTGCTCCTGTTAAGATGATCATAAACGCCAATTATGGATTTTCTATTTGTATAATTTTTTTGAATATTTCTATTGGTATGTGAATGTAAATTAAAACAAATTTTAAGCAAGTTGTTAACATATTAGGTTACAATAAAAAAATTAGTTAAAAATTTATTTAACATAATCATCTTGGTGATTTATTTATTGGAATGTACCAAATAACTAAAACTGCAGATTTTATTATGAATTAATTACCAAATTAGAATATTATATACTATTAAATTTTATATTATTCTATGGAAACAGTTGGGATCCAATCGAATAAACAATAGTATCTACAAATTATATGATATAATTAAAACATATATACTCTTAAAGAAACAAATGATTACTTATATATCATAATCATGGATGTCTATATTTAACTAATTTCAAACTCCATAAATGTAAATTTATAAATTTTGTAGTTGCAGACATGACGTAAAAACTAAATAATAATTTACGATTAAGTTATACCTTCATTAAATATGATCATATCAGATTCTAGTTTCTACAGGTAAAAATGTATAGTAAAATAGGTTACTAAATATATGTGCAACTAAAGGTGATATAATATGTAGGTAATTTTACTATAAGCACTACAACTTGTAAATACTATACGCATGTAAGATAATAGCCAAAGTCATTAAAATTGATCAACATGCGATATAATTGTATTACCAACATGAATAGCGAAGAATGAGGGTTATAACTTAAGTTAATGGAATCTTTCTTTATAACACTTAACGTTTACACCCATCTGAAAACATTTATTTTATCAAATTTGGCATATAACAATTTAATTCAAAATAGATATATGCAACTTTATAAATGAATTATGTCTGTAAGATTAACATAAATTTTGTATATTATTTTTATTACCTGAATAGATCTTGATGATTCTAGAGATATACTAGGATTTCTTCTATTTAATATTGGTGTCATAGTGGTTCGTTCATCGTGTCCTAAACCAGTTTTAGTATCAGATATATCAGACCCAGCTAAATCAATACCACTTTCATCGGTCTCATAGATATCTGAACCATTTTGAGTATTTAATTTTGACAATTTTGTATTTCCGGAGCTTTTTACAGCAGTTGCAATTTTTTCAGCTGTTTTTTTACCAAAATTAGCAGCAATTTTTGGCAAACTACGTTTTACTGGTGCCAATTCAGCACTTAGATCTTTCACATCATTAGCTTCTTCTGTTATAGATGATAAATTAGCGGCAGAGTCAAAACTTTCGTCCAAGGTTCCTTGATTATTCTGAATTGGAATGTCATCTAAAATAATAAAATAATAATATATATATAAACACAATTATATCCTAAAGAAATGATTTGCCTTGTATCTTATTTTTTAATTTTATATACTTAAGCCATCGATAAAAGTAAAAATGCATTTATACAACACAATATTAAAAATATTAACCACCTAACTACTGGTCAAACGGAGATTTATGACTAAGGTGGCCGACCCCAAATAGATGGGATAAAGGCGAAGATGATGAAGATGATAAACCACCTAACTACTACACTGATAAGACTACAATAATTTAAGTATTTTTAAACTAAATAATAATTTTACAATCTCAAAAATTTAGTATGTGCTTCTTAGACTACATAACTATTACACTATTTTTATTAATAATTACTGTAAGAAATACATACATTTTTGTATAAATATTTAATTAATTTTACAAGCTTCCCAATAAATTATTTAAATTTTACCTGGTAATTTTTTAGTTTTAAATGATGCATTTGTAATCATAGATTTAGAAACTGGTGTACTACAAGTATTACTGCTAACAGGTGTGCTCACTGATGATGCATTAGGTGATTGTCCACCTATATAAAAATAAGAATAATAAAAACATTATTGACAGATAAAATGATTCCGTCCTCTAACTATACCTTCAAAATATCTCTGACAAGAATTTTTAACTGCGTTGGTCAACAATATCACTTCACAATAACAACTGTAACATGCACGGTAATAAATATCTTCTAAAGCTTGTGATGCTTCAGCTTTTCCACAATTAAATCTTAAAAATAAAACAAAATAAAAGTAATAGTAGTAATAAGAAATATAATGTTTAATTATTAATATTCAACGTATATATTATGATTTAACATAGGGCAAATTTGTATTTGAATTTGTATTTTTTTTTAAGGTTTAATATGCCAAAAAACAAACGGGATAAAAATATATTAATAACAAAAAATGTAAAAAAAATTATGTAAGAGTAAACTTGTTGCTGAAAATATATAATCCAGTAAATTCTATTTAAAATAGAGTAAAAGTTTGTAATAAATATGAGAAAATTAAAAGAAGTGGCATTTTAAATATTAAAATTTTTAAATGCTATTATTTTTGGTAAAACGTTACTTACATTGAAATATATAAACAGTAGAGCAAATGAATTAAAAATTTAGGAGATAATGGTATACGTGGTAAGATTGTTGATGTTGATATATCAGAATTACTAAATGATGTTGAACGCTTATTATAAAAACCCTGAGTAACCATTCTATTAACAATCAAAATACAATTAAAACCACATGTAACATAATAAAATATCAATAAATAAATATACAGACTTGGATGTAACTTTATAAAAACGATGAAATGGATTATAAATGTCTGGTAGAAGATTTAAATTTTTGTAGTATATAAAATACAAATGGCTAAGAACGTCCATTCTGTTAGATGCAGAAAGTTTTTCAATTTGATTAAATGGACCACGGCGGACTGGATGTGTATCTCTTTGCTCTAAACGACGAATAGCAGTCTCTGTCAACGAAGTTGGAGCTAAGCTGCTAGGCTTAAATTTAAAATAAATGAATAATAATTTAATAATATAAACTATTTAATTAATTTGTTATTAACAATTCAGATTAGTTAAATTTAAAAATAGTTCGTTTTTAATTTCAAAGTAATATTTAGATCATAATAATGAAAAAAATAATAGAAAAAGGTCTATAACGGCCTAACGTCTTTTTTTTTAACATGTTATCGGCAATACCCTCTCTAACTTGGAATGCCTGATGGCAGTACTTCGGACCAGTGAGTTGCCATCGTTTATTAAAAAATACAAAATTTTTACAAATTTAGATTTTACAATCCGATCATCCTTAATTAGAAGGGCAACGTCCTAACGTCTTACAAACAAAAATTATTTATAGTGATGTCGTTTAATATACTTTCAGTTAGTTTGAACACTTACTTCATGATAAATAGATGGCTGAGCTAAAGATGGCAAACGGAATGATATAAATCTTGGTGTATTATTTTCATCTACAGCTTCAAGATTGTAGATTCCAATTAGTAATGCTTCAATACTACGACAACTCTAAAAACAAATGTTGATACAATATTAAAATAAAATACAAAATAAAAACTGCACTAGAATTTATTATGAAATTAAGATTACGTAAAAAAAAAGTGTATCAAAAGTCAATAATGAAAAAATTATTTAAATTTAAAAAGTAATAAAGATAATTTATAATTATTTTAAAAATAATATAGCGATAGATTTTTATGTAAAAAAAATAATTTACAAAAATTAGGTTCTCTAATAAGCCATGTCTTAAACTTAGCATGCATTATAAAAACATGAAGTATTATAATATGTTTAACAAATTTTCACATATGTCATAATTAAACAATTATTATCACTTCCAAACAGTATAAAGGATACATTAATATAATTCAAAAATATTGAAAATACAATATAAATGTATAAATATAACATATGCATAAAACAGATTTTATAAAGAAAAATAATAAATACATAATAAATCTTACTTGTTTATCAGCATGAGCAACAGAATTAAGATAGCTATATGTAAAGTGAGGAAGAAATAGTAGAACAAATAAATGCAAATCCGTTTCTTCAGTTCGATAACAATTGAAAAGAGCACCACAAATACGATCAATTAACTGTAAAAAAATAATTAAAACTATAAAATACAACAGCTTAAAATTGCTTAATAATTAATTATATTATAAATGTAAGAAATAAATAAACATTTATAATTAAATAAATAAAAAAAATATAAACATATTTAAATATAAACATGAATCTAATTGCTATTAAAAGCTTTCATATGATGATACAGTATAAACCTAAATTTCTATTTCTAAACACATTATTTTTGGTCTTATACTTGAATCATAATGACATTTTCTAAATTAACTAACAACATAGAAAAAATTAAAAAATTAAACGAGAAAATTTTATTATCATAGTAAATAATAATAGCATTAACTATTTGATTGTTTTTTAGTTTATAAATAAATGTTCAGTTTAATTTATCGTATTGACAAGTATAAAACAAATTATTAAATTAAATAAAAGCAATAAAAATATAAGTATATTAAAATTTCAGATGTAAATAATAACAATAATAATATTAATTTACTTTAATTTTATTTATAAATTTATATAGTTGTATAAAAAAAATTACATAACATATAATTTTAAATAAGTAAAATAATTCTATTTGAAATAATTGACCTAATTAAAATAAAGTCACAGAAGTAATTTATATTCTATGATACACTTATTACCAAATTCAATCTAAAATTATTATTTTAATGTATGTGATGCTTGTGTATTTGCATTCAATTCTAAGCATATGGCTAAACAGAAATATTTAAATCTCCAAAAATATTATTACATAATAAATGTATTTTTACATTAATATTTCATTTTTTTAAAGTAAGTTATTAATTAAAAATAATAGTCAACTTAATTAAGGATGAATACACATAAATATTCTATTTAGTTGAAAATAATTAAGATATATTTTAAAAACTAATATACATTTGATTCAATATCCATCAATATTAATTAAGGGTTACACATATTTACATTAATTTAAATAATATTAGTAGTTGAAAAAAACTACATATCTGGTTTATTTCAAAATATAATTACTCTATTTATAACCTTGGCTTGTTTTAAAAAACTAGTTATAAAACTAATATATGTTCAATATTGTAGCAGTTACTAGATATAAATTACTTCATTACACGTATGTATTAAGGTGTAAATAATTTCAATAAATAAATGAATAATACGTGTATTTTAAAAATATGTTTAACATATATA
Source organism: Geopemphigus sp. TES_GeoC_2020 (assembly GCA_025469175.1). NCBI lineage: Eukaryota > Metazoa > Arthropoda > Insecta > Hemiptera > Aphididae > Geopemphigus > Geopemphigus sp. TES_GeoC_2020. The sequence continues at coordinate 49,666 of JAIPRN010000198.1, forward strand.
AATTAATAAAATAGTGAAAACTAGCTGGATAAGTTCATTCTATGAGCATGCTAAACTCTTATTTTCAATACATATTTTCATTTTTACAAAATGATGGTCTGTCATAACTATTGAAAATAGTTCCAAACTCTGTTTACATTAAATTTTCGCCTAATCAGTGTCCATTTAATCAATAAATAAATAATTATTTTATGACAGATATTGTAACAAATTGATAGCATAATCGAATCAAGATAAATAAATAATAAGAAACTTAAATGATGTAAACTTTAATGTATAGATACTAATCTACAATAATAGATTAAAATGCGAAGTTTTAAATTTATAAAAATTGTTTGTCATTTAATTACATGTTCATATTTTTTATTATTAATACTTAATAAATAAAATTAATTAATTTAACAATTATATTATCATAAATTAATTTCTAAAGAAGGTAAAATATAATTTTGTTTTAATAACTAAATTAAGTTATATTTAGTATATTAGTATTATGTTTTAAGAATAGGAATACGTGTTAAACATTATTGATGAATTATATAACCAAAATATATTTTTTTCTCCTAAACCATAAATTAAGTATAAATACAATGCGTTAATATTATTTTTAAACTTAACAAAGTATTAAATGATATAAATTAGGCCCTACATTAGAATAAACTTAGATTTACTTACCGAAATTCTAAGTACTATAATAATATATTTAAGAAGCTTACATATATCAAAATAATTTAAATGTATTCAATTGTTAATAGTATTTATACTACTCTAATAGACTTCCACTGTAAAAAAATATACATTTTTATATTTAAAAATTATTAATATTTATAACGAAATTAAATTAAATCATTGGTAAATTATTTTTATAATTAATATTATGTATTAAACATATATATTGTATTTTGTATTAAATTATTATCAAATTTACCTTTGCATATTTATGAATATCATCAAATACAGCATATATTGATTCTATAAGTGTCTTATTCTGTGAAGTGGTTATAGCGAATGTTGACCAGTCATCTTTTTCTAATGTGGCAAACTCCAATAACCATTCTTTTATCACGTCTTCCACCATAATGTAATCACATTACATTCAACGCTTTAATAAATAAATAAATACACATATTAAAATTTTTATTATAAAAATATATCTAAAAAAAACTTGTGTGGCACATCAAGAGAAATAATAAAACTACCATTTATTCAAATTTAAATCATCTCAATACAAAATTCAATTATTAAAACAAAATAAATATGTACTGGCTATTGAAAATTGTATAAGAGTTTAGAATACCTATTTACATAAAAAGTATTCTGGTGATAACCTTACTATAAAAATTGGTAAAACTTGTACCTTTTGTATCATGACACAGAGGAGTAAGTCGTAAGTCAAAAGTGATTACAGAAAATAAAAATGTACAAATTATCAACAAAAACAAAATAGAAATGTTAAGGTTTCATAAAATCCACTGCATACGTTGATTCATCCCAACCCAAACCCATCTATTATAATTTGTGGCCCATGAGTGCTGTCGACATCCATACTACACAATCTACAATCACTACTCACTAGATAAGAGGTCTATAGATTGATAATTATAATATTATATAATTGTATGATTTCGACAAACATTGAGGTCATTATTATTATTAGTTATAGTAATAGTAGTAATGGTAATAGTAGTAATAACATTGACCTCGATTATTATAATCACAACATTATATTGTAATATATTGTTATTTGCACATTTGTAGAAAATACAATTATTTTTATTACGATTATTACAATGATTATTTATTATATGTAACAATATATTATTATTTAAGAGTAGATATAAAATAAGGTTGCAGAGTAAACTATGCACATATTTATTATCCAACTAGGTATATTAATAATAATAATATAATAATAGTGATCCATAATCTTGTGTTCATTTGTAACGTTATTGAAAAAAATAATTGTAAATTATATTAAAGTCTTAGTTGTTAAAACCTAAATAATAAATAAAAAAAGAAAGAAAATATTTTTTAAAAGAAATTTACCCTTCAACTATTTAAATCATACATCCAGAAAATAAAACACAAAATCCGACTTTAAGAACAAAATTTCTATGAGTCACAGACGACACAAGAACTAATAAGCTTAAAGTTAATTCCGAAAGTATTTACAATCTAAATCAAAAAGAAATAATCTATAACCTAATCTGAAGTGAACAATTGATTTAAATGTGAATATTCGGGAAATGTGAACCTAATAATCATTATATCGGGAATAAAACAAGTTTACCTATTTTGAATTGATGAAGATAAGTAATTTAAAATAATGATCCCAATGCAACTTGTAATCTAGAGGAAGACCTCTATATATATATATAGAACAAAATAAATAATTGATCATCATCAATAATAATAATTATTAATGACAACTAGAATAGGACATTCAGAAGTAGTCTATTACCAATCAACTGGTAAATATATTTATAGATATTTTTGGACTATAGTAAAATTATTTATAGCTTAAGAGAGAAAAAAAAGTAGAATATAATGTTATTACGTACAGCATAAATTGTAAAATCATTCACGTAAGCTAATATCTGAAAACTTTAAGAGAATATAGAAGGAAATAAATATTTAAAAAAATAGAATTAAGAGCATTAAGACTATGAGAAAATGTAAATAATAACTTAAAGTCCCAAAGGGCAGAGAAAATATGTAATTGAAATGGAAAAGCAAAAGAGAAATAAAATTACAAAAATAATATAAAAACTTTAAGAAAGTATAATCTATTAATTAAAGTAGGAATACTAACTAAGTCGTAAGAATTTTTATATCGAGATCTGTTATAGTTAAGAATTCACAGTCACAAAAAAAAATGATATGTACATTAAAAAAAAAACGTGAATTCATAATATCAAAACATCTTTTGAACCCACACATTTAGTCAGGGAAAAGTCGATGGACTTTTAGCTGCAAATCCAGTATTTATTTGTAATGCATTTTATAACTTTAACAAAAAACTGGATAAAGTAAAATTAAACAAAAATTATTGTTGTTGAATTTAAAAATTTTAAATCCTTCTAAAATAATGGACTAAAATTTTTTTAAATGATTTGTTAATTAATAATTTATAATATTCAGAAGCGATATATTTCAAACATAATAGAAGCGTTAAATTGGAACCAAAACCTATGAAAAAATAATGACCGATAATTCTTTAAGAGTGAAAAAGTTATAAAGTAAATGCTGAACGTAATTGAAATGAATAAATGCAGGAGAAAATTATATTAAAGAAGAAACATAGCGAGACAATTTTATTGTTAAGAAGTTTTATTGATAAATATAAGGATGCGACAAGTAGATGAAAACGAATTCTATTAAACTGTAAAATCAGCTATTAAATGATGACCCTTTTGTAGAGTACAAAGGAAAACTTAGGAACATAATTTAACAACCGTGGTGCAATAAGAATTATACCTTAATGAGAACGAGAGAAAGGATTTTAAGCATAATGAACTTCTTTTTATACAAAAAATAGATGAAAAAGTCACCTGTAACATCAAATTTGTGAACTAATTATAGTCAGGTGGGGAAAAATAAAATAAAGATTATTTAAATAATTAAAAGAAAATAATAATTAATTTTATTACAAATAAATTTTTTTTGTAATGGCTTACGGCCAAAAATTCTCATAGGCAATAAGACAGCTCATCAGCGTTGTTTATTATGAAAATACAATATAATTCATTCAACCGTCTGAAAGACTAAATTACATTACTATTTTGGCCTTTGGCCTACATTAAACTACTTAGCTAATTTAAATTTTTGCGTCGAGACTTCTTCATTACTTCCTTCTTGGTAATGACTGCGTGACAGAATTCTTCCAATGTTGCCCATGTATGCGGATCGGTGACTGTCTTCCGGAAGGGTTTTGGAACATGTGATAGATAAGCAGTCTATTGTACTAAGCTTTAATGTTTCCCATTTCCACAGTCTACATTCTTGTGCTTTTGCTGACCATTTTGAACTTTCATCTGCCAACTGTTACTCTACGTAACAATCTTTATGTGTCAGTATGACTGCTAAAATTTTAAATCAATGTTCCGATGAGCCAAAAACAAATAATCCTGGAATTAGGAACACTTTGTGACGGGCTGTAATTACATTGAATCGGTTCAATCCATTGTTCGCATTGATTATTTTTGCTTTTCTCGCCCAAAGGGCACAATATTAAGTATCCAAATGATACCTCACCAACATTTTTCTTTTATATCTATTTAATATTTAAACGTAATAAAGATATTTAAAATTTATAAACTGGAGATTCCAAATTTACAATAGGTATGTTAGGTACGTAATTATACATATATGTATATTAAAAATTTTACACATCCACATTTTGAATTAAAAATAAATTTCTTTATAATTTACTATTATTATTATCTTATTTCGTTAAAATTAAATAGATTATATACTTAATTTGAAAAAAAAATACTTTAAACAAAATTATCTATTTATTTTACCCTTAAGTTTAAGTTATTGCAGATTCTAATAAATTATATAATATTATATACGAATTATAATTAATATGTATTTATATCGTGAATATTTTCAATAAATAAATGTATATATATAATTAACAATATACATTTATAATTAAAATTTACCAATTGTATCAAACTACTTATAAACGGACACAAAAATAAACGAAATTACAATTCTTGGTTATATTTGAACACGTGACTATGCTGTTGGAAAAATTATATTATTTGTGTATCAAATATCTACATAGAGTATTAAATTAAAACCTGAACCATAATATTTTATATTTCCACTTAAAAACCTCCATAACTTTTACTAATACGAACAATATAAGAAACCCTTTTTAACTAATTTTATTGGTAGGTATATACTATACAATAATCGTTTAAGATAATTTAGGTGAATGTTAACTATTGTAAAAGAAACCTTTTAGGGTCTAAATGTCGAAAAAGTAACATTCAAAAACTACACAATTTGTCATGGTCGATTCTACCATTTATCTCTATTGTGATTCAATAATAGGTACCTACATGTCCCCATATATATTATATTTATATACATATAAATACTCAAAAAATAACGAAAAAAATAAATCTTGAACCACACACTCGTAAACCATAGTCATTTTGTTACTAGCATTAATACTTGAAACATGTGTACTGGTGTATAGATCGACATTTTATAAATTACTATGAACGTAAATAAAAATAATATTCACAAGAACATTTCAGATTATGGGCAAGTATAGAAAAATTATTTTGATTTCTATTGCAATTTAAATTTGATATATTTATATATAAATATATATATATTTTTTTTAGAACTAACATTGATGAAGCTATTATGAATTCATTAAACAGAAATTATGACTTTGAACAGAGCGAATCTAAGCATATTATACAATTAGGTTTTGAAATACAGATTAATAATGATCAATTTAACCAAATAAAAATACATACAAATGCTAAGAATGAAAATGCAGACAATGATATAATAGGAATGATGTGGGAACCTGAATTAGATTTTGTAGATGATCCAGAATGCTATAATGAATATAAAAATACAAATGGTCCAATGAGATTTATGTGTGGTATATGTTTAAGTCAATATCGTACAAGGTATTAAAAATGTACTCATATTGTAAGGCAATTTATAATTTATTCTAAAATATTACAGATGTGCTTTAGACATTCATTTTAGAGTTCATAAAGGGGAAAAATTATTTAAATGTGTATTATGTGATACTATATTCAATGAATTAGCTACATTAAAACAACATCGAGAATTACACAACATAAATGAATTAGTTAAATGTGGAATTTGTGGTTTAGTTTTTACAGAAATGTATCTAATGATAAAACACAAAAAAAAGTATCATCTAAAGGAAACATAAAACAATTGCTAGGTTATAATTTGGTAAATAAAAACATTATTATACGATGAAACTTTTTGGTTTCTTTTTATTGAAAATTATCTTATTTTATTAACTAAACAAAACAATTGATCTTTATTAGTATTATTATATTACTATTTCAGTATCACCTAATTCTTCTTCACTAGGCAATATTATCAAATTGGGTTGAATGTAATTAGGATCAATGAGTGGTAAACCTTGATCTTCTCTTCTTCTTAACTCTAGAAAAGCTTCTCTTTCGGCCCAGTTTTTATAATTGTATTCTGGTATATATGCAAATATAAATGCACCACCTACTAAACATAAAGTGATTGAGAAAAATCCTGTAGCATGCATAGCGTTTAAGTCTTCTGTTTCATTTTCTTTATTAAACCCATATGATTGCCAATTACGTTTTGGCTGAAAAAAAAATATAATTATATGTTTTTAAAAATATTAATTATGGTAATATTATAACTAATATAAATTTGTGATTTTAGAACTGATTTAATATCTTCATCAGATCTAAATCAAAACAAGCACATGTATAAAAACAAAATAACATTACATTAATTTTAAATTATCATAAATACGTAATTAATTTTATTATAAACATACATTAAATAATCAACATATTGTTTTCAAAGCAATGTTAAAGGATACAGATACAAATTATTTTGTCTTAATCATATGTATATTACATTATATGAAATGAAAATATAAATATATATACACAAGGTGTGGTAGAAATTATTTTTACATTAAATTGAAAGCTTTATTTAGTATAGTTAGAATGATCCAATTTACGTCAAATATGCACAATGTTTTTTTGATAACATGTTGCTATTTTATAGGTAATTTTATTATGTTTCTCTTATAGAAACCCTCGACCTTAGTAAAAAACTGACAATCGATTTTCACAAGCTTTTCTTAAGGCGAACTTAACATCAAAAAAATGATTCGCCCAACATAAGAATCGGTAATAATCACTTGATGTGAGCTCTGGACTATAAGGTGGATGCATGCTTATGCATTTACAAACCAAGCTTCCTAAGCTTCTGACGAGCCACTATTGATGTGTGTAGCCTGGTGTTGTCCTAATGGCACATAATTCATCTACTGGCCACTTCAAGCGATTGTTACCTTTAGATGGTCCAATTGTTGACAGTACAGATCCGAATTATAAGTTTAGCCATAGAGGAGCAGCTCATAAGAGATGATTGCCTATGAATCCCACAAAACACATAGCACAACCTTCCTTACTGTCAATCCTGGCTTAGCCACCATCTGTGCTGGTGATTTAACCACAATTATTTTAATTTGACATTGTTGTAAGTAACCCACTTTCCATCACCAATAACTATCAACTTCAGAAATGGATCAATTTTGTTGCGATTTCCAGATGGATATTGGTAAATCAGGTTTTTTGTTAACTTGTGTGGTACCCATTTAACAAGCATCTTTTTGCTTCTAGCCTTATTTAAGTGGTTTTAAACAGATTTTTGTGCAATTTTTAGCTCCTGAACAATCAAAACTGTGCTTTCATAATAGTCAGGACTTGATGACTTCCATTATTTTATTGATATTTTCAGAGTGTGGTGCATTTTTTAAATCAAAATTACCAAAATTAAAAATACAAAATTAAAATTGTACGTGATTGGCTATTACAGAATCAGAACCATAAACACTATTCATATTTTTATTCACCTGGTTTGTGTTTCCACGTTTATTGAAGAAAAATTGTAAAATATGATATATTTTCTCTTTCCTAATGTTTATTTTTGACGTTTGTTCAAACAATCACAAAAATGTCTGAGAAGATTTTTTAGTATAAAATTGTATCTTTCTAACACTATTTAGCATTCCAATCGCCTTTATACAACAAAAGATAATACAGATTATTAGTTTTTTTTACTACACTTAATATATAAGAAGATATTAATACTATATATTTAAAACTGCAAATTAGTAAAGTAATAAAGCAAAGTATTATGTTACATTATTATTTAACTATTCCATTTCTTTATAATATTAAATGTAAAAAAATCCTAACAATTGTTTTCTCTAACATTTAATATAATATATTATTAATTATAAAACTATCGATTATACTACAATAAAATAATACTTCATATAATAATTACACTTACATTACATTAAATTGGTTTTAGTTCTTTAAATATAAAGTATAATTGACAAAATTAATACAAGTTTAAATCTCAACCAGTTGAATAATATAATATTTCAACCATTTTAAGATTATTGTGTAATCTTAGTAAAAAGAATGATAATTATAGACATTTAATTTAATAAAATAATACATATTACTTATCATTTTATAGAATAAATCCTATACGTACAATAATTCATATTATCAATAGAAATTTATTTTAATTTTAATTTTTTAAAACTGACAATTTCCAATATTCTATATTATTTATTAAAAATATTACTGGTTCTTGTTCAGTTATTTCAGCATTGGTAACACAAACTTCTTGATTCTTTTTTGATGTTGATATAAAACGTTGAACGACTAATTGGAAGGGTCGAAGGTTTTTTTTAGAAATGTAAGCAAGTTTCATTAAAGAACTCATTTTTAATATTATTTTAAATATGATTTAAAAATAATTAAAGAAACAAACAAAATTACTGTTTATGAAGTACAAAACTTAGTTATTAAAAGTTCAGATGATCCAAAAATGTTATCACTGTCGTATTCAATAAGAAAAATAGCAGCTGTTGGGTTTTCACGTTGATCACACTGTATTATTTAAACAATAAAGAGCAACAAACATAAAATACAAACAAACGTTATCACGTTGTATTATTTTGTTGATCTTTTATTGGTGAATCGTGAAAGAAATTTCTGGTTAGTTCGATTGTTGATGAAAATTGTATTCCATTCTTTTTAGAGGGAAAAGTTAATGCTTAGTTTGTTTATAAACATCCTTAAATACATAAGATTTAATATATTTTAAGCAATCAAATTTCACATTATTTAATAGTCGTAATTTCGAATGCCTATTAAACAATGCCGTCTGTGGCACTAGATAAAGAAACGTTTTTAAAACGATTAAAACATTTGTACAGTTTCTGGAAGGTAATTATAATGTCATATATAAATGTGTTATGATTATATATGCAGATTAATTCAAAATGAATACTAATATCTTATTTTAGTGAAAATGTTTATTCATATATAAACTTTATGTAATGTATGTTTAATGTTCACAGATTAAATATTCAGTATGTAGTCCTATCCTTTATAATTTTCTTATCTTGAGCTTGTTCAATCGCATTTTTAATGATCACTTCATTAATTCAGTGGTTATCATCTCTTCTGTATATTTAATAATTTAATTTTACTCTTTAAATGTGCCTCTAAATAAAAATATGTTTTTCTGATAAACTTTTTTATAAAAACTATATTAATAATATTTTAATTTAAATAAAATACATTTTAAAACATTTTATTCTTGTTTTTTGAAACTATAATTGTAAATGTATACGTGACATTTATTTGGAAATTTTTTTAATGTTTATATATATTTTACAGAATACTGATGATGATAATGTCCAATCCTTAAATAATGTGGATGCATTTACATGTGCTGTAGGAGTCGATGATTATATATTATATAGTAAATCATCATCTTTACAGGTAGACATTTATATACATTTATCTAGTAAAATTCCACAAAATTAATTTTTATTGTCCATCCAATTAAAAGTTTGTTTCAACCAATATTATTATTCAAAACAATTTAAATAACAAATTCTAAAATTATTTTGTTTAATATACTCCATTGCTACAAATTTATTTAAAATAAACATATTATCTAATTGTACATTATTTTATATTGTAATATTTTATTTATTATCTTTTAGATATGGTTATTTGGATATGAATTAACAGACACTATATCTGTTTTTACTCCTGAAGGAGTTCATATTATAACAAGTAAAAAAAAAGTTGAGTTTTTAAAACCTGCTGAAAATGTTAAAGATTCTGAATGTCCTTTAGTTAAGCTAATTACAAGAGAAAAAGTAAGTAATAAACATTACATAACTATTTTTTTCTTGTATAAAAATTACGAATTTAAATATATATATTTATATGTAATAATAATTTATGAATAATACATTGATATTTATTTTTATGTTTTTTAGGGTAGCAATGATAAAGATAGCTTTGATAAATTAATAAAAACTATTAAAAGCAGTAAGAATGGCAAATTAGTTGGTATTTTTGGGAAAGAAAAATACCCTGGTACATTTTTAGATTCTTGGAGATCAGAATTTGATAAAGCAAATTTTGAAACTGTACGTTTATTTTTTATATAGAGTCTTAATGTGTAATATAATGTTTCAATTAATATTTCAGGTTGATATAAGTTCTGTAATTGGTTATATTTTAAGTATAAAAGCAGAAAATGAAATAACGTTAATTAAAAAAGCTAGTTTGAGTTCAGTTGAAATGTTTACTAAGTATCTGAAAGAACAAATAATGGAAATAATAGATTCAGATAAGGTAAATAATTATTAATAATTGTTTTTGATATTTTCTTTTGTTTTTATTTTTAATATGTTGGTATATCTAGAAAGTCAAACATGCTAAACTATCTGAAGGCCTAGAAGGAGCATTATCAGACAGAAAATATCTTCCTACAAATGTGGATGCATCTCAATTAGAATACTGTTATCCCCCGATTATCCAAAGTGGAGGAAATTATAGTTTAAAATTTTCTGCAACTAGGTATTTTTGTAATTTATAGTTAAATAATGTTTTTTTATATGTTTATTTAATTTTTTAGTGATAAAAATATTTTACATTTTGGAGTGATAATATGCAGTTTAGGAATACGATACAAATCATATTGTTCAAATATTATAAGAACATTACTTGTCAATCCTACAGAGGAAATCCGGGTAAATAAAATATGTGTGTATTTTTAAATATATTTTAATTAATGTATAATTTAATATATTTTTAGTCAAATTATGAATTTTTAATAAATTTACAAGACGTCCTAATGTCAACATTAAAATCTGGTAATAGATTATGTGATGTTTATAACTCTGGATTAGACTTTGCTAAAAAAGAAAAACCCAATCTAGTTGAATTTTTGACAAAAAATTTTGGGCAAGTTAATTATTCACCTATAATTTTCTAAAATAACAATGTTTTATTCTTAAACAAATATTAAATAATTTCAGTTTTGTAATTGGCATTGAGTTTCGTGAAAGCTCATTAATGATAGCCCCAAAAACTATGTCTTTAGTTAAAAAAGGACAAGTTTATAATTTATGTGTTGGTTTATCTGGATTGAAAAACAAAGATGGAACTGACAAAGAAAGTAAAGTGTATGCTTTATATGTAGGGGATACTGTTTTAGTAAATGATGTAAGTATTCTTTAAAAATGCTTTCATACATTTTTAACATTTATAAAACAAATTGTGTTTAAAATGAAAGCATCATTGGTTGATATGTTGAAAATAAATGACAAAAACAATTATTTCAAATTAATATATATATATTTATGTTTGTGTGCAGTAAGAACAGTTATGGAATTGAGTATGGAAGGTTGAAGAAGAAGGGGAAGAGACCAAAGAAGAAGTGGTTGAATACAATTGACGAGGATATGAGAACTGCTTGTGTGTGCATGGAGGATGTGGGAGATTAGGCCAAATAGTGGTTTAGAACAAAGGTGGCTTACATGGGACGAGGTAAAACAACGTGGGGATAGCTCGTGTTGCTCGCCTACTCTTAAGGATGATCGTTTTGTAAAAACTTTGTAAAAAATTTTTTTCAATAAATGGTGGCAACTCATTGGTCCACAGTACTGCCTTCAGGCATTCCGGGCCAGTGAGTGTATTGCCGATAACGTGATAAAAAAAAAAAAAGGACGAAGATGGCTGACCCCAAATAGAAAGAATAAATGCAAAGAAGATGATGATGATGTGTGTGTCTGTGTATAATTTACACATTGTAGTATAAAATTGACATTCTTATTATTGAACATAAATTTATAGGATACAACAGCTACTTTATTAACTCCATCCAAAAAAAAAATTAAAAACATTGCCATATACTTAAATGATGATGATAATGATGATGAACAAGATGACGAAAAAGAAAATGAACCTAAACAAGAACCTATTGTCAGTAGAGGGAAAAGAACAGCTGTATTAGAATCAAAGCTCAGAGTAAATATTTTAAATATGCTTTACATTTATTTTTATATTATAAATATAATCTTTAGATGGATTCTTCAAGTGAAGAAAAACGTAAATTACATCAAAAAGAATTAGCTGTAGCTTTAAATGAAGCTGCAAAACAACGTTTAGCTGAGCAATCAAGTGGAAAACAGTCACAAAAAATTAGAAAGTCTAATGTTTCTTATAAAAATCGTAACCAAATGCCACAAGAAAGAGAAGTTAAGGATCTTAAAATTTATGTTGGTATGTGATTTGTATCAAAGTAAATTATATTTTTATAAATATAAATAATTTATGGATTATTATTATGAAAAAATATGTTTTAAAAATGTATTGTCAACATTATTTTTAGATAAAAAATATGAAACAGTTATACTTCCAGTATTTGGCATTCCTGTTCCTTTTCATATATTTACTATTAAAAATATTTCTCAAAGTGTTGAAGGTGATTACACTTATTTACGAATTAACTTTTTTCATCCTGGAGCTGCTTTAGCAAGAGGAGAAAGTTATTTTCAAAATCCCGAGGCAATGTTTGTCAAAGAATTGTAAGTATTAAAAACATTCATTCACATTTTGTATTAGAATAAATATGTATGTTTATATTATTTTAGAACTTATCGAAGTTCAAATACAAGAGAACCTGGTGAATTAATTACAGCTTCTACTAATCTAATGAATGCGTACAGATTAATCAAAGAAGTTCAAAAAAAATTTAAAACTCGAGAAGCTGAAGAAAAGGAAAAGGAAGATTTAGTTAAACAAGACACATTGGTGTTATCAGTTAATAAGGGTAATCCTAAGTTAAAGGACCTATATATTAGGCCAAACATTGTCAACAAAAGAATGACAGGTAATATATTTTATAAATAAACTAGTTTTAAATCAATTATATTATTATTGAAATGTTTTTGTTAGGTACTTTAGAAGCACACTCTAATGGCTTTAGATATACTTCAGTTAGAGGAGACAAAGTTGATATTTTATATAACAATATTAAAAATGCATTTTTCCAACCATGTGATGGTGAAATGATTATTTTGTTACATTTTCATTTAAAAGTAAAAATAAATGATTTCAAATGAGAATTTTTTCAATAATTATTTTATGATTACATAAAATTTTTATTTATTTCAACAGCATGCTATTATGTTTGGTAAGAAAAAACATTTAGATGTACAATTTTACACTGAAGTTGGAGAGATAACCACTGATCTTGGTAAACACCAACATATGCACGATAGAGATGATTTAGCTGCTGAACAATCTGAACGTGAATTGCGTGTTAAGTTAAAAACTGCATTCAAAAGTTTCTGTGAAAAAGTAATAAAATTAAAATTAAATTGAATTTGTTCACATGTAATTTTATTTTTTAGGTGGAATCTGTGACAAAACAAGAAATAGAATTTGATACTCCATTTAGGGATTTAGGTTTTCCTGGAGCACCATTCAGAAGCACAGTTCTTTTACAACCAACTAGTGGATGTCTTGTGAATTTCACAGAGTGGCCACCATTTGTTATAACTTTGGAAGATGTTGAATTGGTTCATTTTGAAAGAGTTCAATTCCATTTAAAAAACTTTGATATGATTTTTGTTTTTAAAGATTATCAAAAAAAAGTTGTAATGGTCAATGCTATACCAATGAACATGTTAGATCATGTTAAAGAATGGCTTAAGTATGTATAGTAAATTATTTTTCTATAATATATTTTGTTATTGAAAATAAATAATTCCAATACTTCATTTTCTGAATTATTTATATTTTATTATATACTTTTGTTTATTTATTCATTAATTAACTGTATCAATTGTTATTTAATCTACCATTTATGGTTCACAAAATTAATAATTGACTCGATTATTTTTTATAGTTCCTGTGATATTCGATATTCTGAAGGTATTCAGTCATTAAATTGGACTAAAATTATGAAGACAATTACTGATGACCCTGAAGGCTTTTTCGAAAATGGTGGTTGGACTTTCCTTGATCCTGAATCTGATGATGAAGCTGGAGCATCAGATGATGAAGAAGAAGAGGATGAACCATATGAGGTATATATATAGCAATTTTTATGAAATTTAAGATATATGGGTTATGGGTACATAAGTGTTTTAGCGATTTCTATTTTATTTAACTTAAGTAATTGCTTGATCCAGTGCAACACTTATGTCGATTTAAATGTTTTATTATGGTTTTTATATTTAGGCGTTTTTTTTATTATTAAAATTTAATAAATCATATTTATTTATATACTATAATATATTATATAAATTATTTGATATGATGTAGGTTTATAATTGATTATTCGTTAATATTTTTTAGCCATCTGATGTAGAATCATTTGAAGAATCAGATGATGATGGATCTGAGTATTCAGAAGCTTCTGAAGATTCTGATAGTGAAGGTATATTGTTTTTAAATTGTATTAAATGATCAATGATTTGAAATTAAGAAAAATATTGTTACTTTTAGAAGAGGAACTTGGTTCTTCTGATGAATCTGGAAAGGATTGGTCAGATTTGGAACGTGAAGCTGCTGAAGAAGATCGAGACAGAAATGATTTTCAAGATGAATATTCAAAAAAAAAAATAGGAAGTAGTGGTGGCCGTTTTAACAGTTCCTCATCTCATAAAAAATCAAACAGCGATAAACACAGGTAATAACAATAATTATGAATAATTAAAAAATCTGACACCAAATGATAACATTTGATTACTTTACAAAAAAGTTAAATTATTCACTCATCCTTTCAGCACTTTTTACTTATATAATTTATTTTAATATATCGTTTATTATTATATGGCATAACAAGCAATATAGGCTTACATAAAATAATATCTAATTTGTTTATATGCCTATTGAATAAATCTAATAATAATAATAAATACAAGTTAAATACAGTAAAAGTATTATACGGCATTATTTATTAATACAGTATTATATTTTTTGAAATTATAAAAGGCATCATCAATTGTTTAAACTTATATATTGTAAACTTTATGTAGTTATAGTAATTTTTAAGTGTTTTACATATAATAAAAAAATTGTCATAAAAACAAAAAACATGTCAAATAAATTACTGATTGTATATGACTTGTTATTAACAAGTAGGTTAAAAATAAAAATGAATGCAATGATACTTTTTTATGATATTTAGTTGAATATTTCTACTGACATTTAATAAAGTACTAAAAACAATGCAGTGTATTATTATTATACTTATAGTTTTTATGGTATGCATAGATTGTCAGTGGTTGTATAATCTAGAATCCTAAAGTAACCAAGCTATCATTTATTTTATTACAATGATACAAAATATTGAAATTTTTATTATAAAACTGTTTTAGCCTGGAAAGGTTGAATTTAAGGTTTCAAATTTTAACACATGGTAGATGACATTATCTAGAATTTTTTCGTAAATTATAAATGCTTAACTGATTAACAATTTAACGTTAAAATAAAACTTAACACAACAGATGTCACCTAATTTATATGCAAATTTGGTGATCTGATTATAACTAGCTTTCAAAATCTTTTTTTAAAAAATTATCTAGATATATTTTCCTCTTAAAAATTAGCAAAAAATTAATCGTGTAATATGGTTTTAAAATAATCAAGTATAAAATATTATTTCTTAAGTATTTTTATAACATAGGTCAATGAACATTTTAAATTTTCTTCAAAAAAAATTACCACTGATCTAATTTAATGATAAAATCACTTTGTTACAAAGCTTAAATTTTTAAAATACAAATATATGTTACATAAAAACTTTATTATATTATTATATGCGTAGCTAATTATTTTTGTGATTGACTTTATTAAAAAATAAATTAACAAAATATTTTTTATAAAAATTATGTGTTTTTCAATCAAGCACTGATATACATTCTAGGCACTCCTCTTTATCATATTCAAAATCAAATAATGGTTCAAAGAATTCCCTGCAAAAAAATAAACCTTATCTTAACAGTCATTCAAGGTAAATGTTGATGTGTAGTTGCTAGATATTTAAAGTATATGGATATTAATATTTTCTTTTATATTTTATTAGTTTGTACTTCATTTAAATAGATAATTGTTTTTGATTTTTATGAATGGCTTTTGAAAATAATTAATCATTTATAAAAGTTAAGAAATAATTATATTGTATGGCATTTAATCTTAGTGTATGTATTCTAATGCTAATGTCATAGTGTTTGAAATAGTAACTTTTTAAATATTAAGTTATAAAACTTTTAAAAATAATTGAATACTCTATCTTATTTTAAATTAATTTTATATTCCATTAAAATATAAAACTATTATAAATATTGAATGTTAATTTTTCATTTGTCTTATTTTTATAGTTTGACACGTATATTTGCTACAATATGTTTTCAAGTAGATTAATTAATCACCACATTTTTTACACAATTAAATTACATTATAAAATACATTACTTAATCTATGAATACTCAGTTATTTTTACAAAAATAATTTAAAACTATGAAACTAACAAATATACTTTCAATTTAAGACAAATATGATTTATAACACGAAAAAATATGAATTATATGATCTTATATCATATAATTAATGTTTTTATATTCAGAATTTATTGTAAATACAATTTTTTTGAATTATAGTCCGTCTAAAAATAAATCATCATCATCACATCACAAATCGGGTAGCAACAACAATCGCCATAGTAATAGTAATCGTCATAGCAGTAGCAGTGGAAACCACTCGAAACATAAGTCTTCAGGAAGTGAAAAGAGACGTCATGATGATAGTGGTGATCGCCATCATTCTTCAAAAAAACACAAGTAAATATTTTTTATTTTTATAAGGAACAATTTAACAATTGTTTTATTTTTCAGGAAATAATAAAACAACATTTAAACAGGACAAGGGATATCAATTTAAAATTTATATAAAAAATAATGAAAATAAATAAAAACAAAGAACATTTTAGCGTTATAAATTCACAATTTTTTTTTATAAATTATTTAGGATTATACTGTATTTTAAGTTTTTCAAAAACACATTTAATGTCCCAAATTTATGTAATTTTATTTTATTTTCTTAATTATAAATACAAATAAATATTTAAATACATTTTTTTATATTAAAATTCGTGGTTTCATTTGAGTATTTAATTAAAATTACTTATATAGGTTTTAATAAACAGTGGAAATGACCTAATTAATAAGTATTTAGCTATTACTATTTAATATATTTTTCTTCTGATCAATTTGTAAACTTTCTATAGCTGAATAGGGTAAAGTGGCACTAACAGTTATTGGCGGCATACCAGGTAAAGAAATTGGTGTTGTAAGTGGCATACCAGGATAAACATCTGAAACATATTTAATTTAAAAAATAAAAACAACTATAATTTGTATCTAATAAGGTAATCACTATGTGGTAAAAAGAATTAATTTTATTCGGACATATCTGTTTTTGTTGTTATGACATTTCAGACATGAATTAAAATGAACTCTTCAAATGATCAAAAACATTTTAGAGAATCAAAAACAAATGTTAGAAAAAACAATTTAATACATAGCATTTTCAATAAAATAATTTTTATCACCTATTATTGTGGTTATTGTTACATACACTGCTCATATTATAAAATTAATAACATTATACCAAATTAACCTAATACTTAATAACGAGTGGTCATTTGATTTTTAAAATATTAAAATGTATAAAATATTACATTCTAAACTATAAATTTTAAAAAAATTTTACAAATAAGTTAAATTATTAAACTTTTTTATTAAAAAATGTATAGAACTAATATAATTAAAATTATAAAAATATACGATTATGTTTTAATGCAATGATATTAATTACTTTGTTGATATTGTGGTTGTTGTACTGGCTTGAATTGAGATTGAATATCAGCATAATTTCCTAAATAAAATAATTAGAAATAGATATTTATATATATATACACTTTACAAAATTATCATTTATTATTATAAAAAGTACCATATCAAGTATCAATCAATATATTAATCAACTAATTTGTTGTATCAATTCTCTTTTAGCAATTAAATGTATAACCAATTTAAATGTGTTCATTTACATTGTTTATAATAAAATTGTTTAAATAAAGTAATTATATTAGACAATGCTAAAATGGCCAATGTACTATTATTAAAATTGTCACTGGCTTTAATAATAATTTTATAACAAAATAATAATATGTATATATTAATACATATCTATTATTTACCAAGAGGTTGGGTCAATGGTGAGACTTGTGGAAAATTCTTCACAGAAAACATTGGTATTGTATTTGAATTATTTGATGAGCTGGCCTGAGTTTGAAATTGTGTAAAGTAATTACTTATTTCTTTAGAATTTTGTACATCTGTTACATTTGTAGTACCTCCAGCATTAATAGGAAGATATTGGGATAAATTATTTTGTGCTGAAAATATAATTGGTGATTGATGTATCGAATCTTGTTTAGTCCCTGACTGTAGTGGACAGACAGATGTTATGACTGGCTCTTTAGATGTAGAAATGGTAGTGTTTGATTCTTGTGTTGTAAATGTTGAAAAATTTGTTAATTGAGGCGTCAAAACAAACGATTTTTCTGAAGTGACGCTTAGTTGTTGAGGGCTATAGTGAGAGTTTGTTAACTGAAATACGGGTGTAGAATTTTGAATTGTATTAATCTGTGGAGGAAAGTATGAAATTGATGTTGATGGAATAGAATAAGGTATTTCTTGATCTGTCAATGTATTAGGTGCTTGAGAATTTGTATTATTCAAATTTTGTGCCATTGTATTTGGATTATTTTCATTTAATTGTTGCTGTTCTTTTGTTTGTTCTGTTTTAATCGGACTAACAGTCATTTGGTTTTCTTGACTAAGTATTGGTGGTTGAGGTGTTAAAATTGGTGGATTAATTACTTGTGGTACTTGACCAGCAGATGCCTACATTAAAAGAAATAAACAATGCAATCATAGAAATATAAATTAATTAATAACTAGTTTACCATGACATTATTAATAACTGCTGGTTTTATAACTGGTGGTGATGGAATATCCTTACTTTGTGGTACATGTCTTACAGGTATTCTGTGAAGGTACCCATAGCCTATTCCACAACCCAAACTTTAAAAAGAACACAAATTAACAATTAATATAAAATTATAATTATTTTAACGCGAAAAATTTAGTTACCTTCCTTCACCAGACCATTCAGAATCTGGTGTAATTAAAACTTCTCTACAAGAATCCAATTCAACGTTATAAACATATAACTTCAATGGTCTTCCCTCATGTGCTTCGATCAACATAAATAAATCTTCACTTTCATGCATTATGGAATCAGATCCAATTATATAGTCTGTATGTGATCTAAGACCAGCTTTATCAGCCGGAGAATTTGTATGAACATCCTAAAAATGAATGAATTACAATAAAATACATATGTCCACGATTAATTTATATACAAACCAAAATATGCCAAACATTTTCATTGGCACCAGCAAAAGAACAAAACCGTATGCTCACACCTAACAATCCTTGACCGCCCCAATTACTGTTTGGTATAATTTTTATTTCCCTAACTATCTGTGTTTTGCTACTATAAACTGCTAATGTAAGTTCATTGCTATCTCCATTTTTTAACATTTCTTTTAAAGTATCATTGTCTTTATCCTTAAAAATGATACAAATGTTAATTTTATAAACATGAATACACGAATTAATTATTCAACATATTGATATTTCATGTTTTAATGAATTATATATCTAGACATTCAATGACTATAGTAGTAAATAATAGAAGAATTACTATTATATTATAAAATATTTATACGATTTATTCATTTTTAAAGAAATAAGTACATAATTCTTAAATAAAAATAATACATTGTTATCCTAATATACTTAATTAAAATTATATTATTTTACGTAAATATCAGACTAATTAATAACTTTTTTTTAAACCAAATACTTTTATGGATTTTATATTTTATTTTTTTAAAAATTTGTAAAATAAAATAAGTAATTATGTTTTTAAATATCAAATAAATATGTCATGATTATTACTTATTAAAGCTATTAAATGAGTTATAATTAATAAAGTATCAAAATAGTTAATAAATAATAATAAACGAAAATTAAATTACGATTAATCTATCCAGATAAATTTGAAATTATTAACAGGTATAAAGGTAAAACTTACAAGTCTTATGTCATTAACAGCTAAAATAAAATCGAAAAAGGCTTCCAAACCCGCTGCTTGACCTGGTGAATTGTCATGAACCTAATTTAGTTATATGTAAAATATAATATAATTTAGTTGTTAAATATTTATTTTTCACGTATAATCTAATAAATGTTACTTTTAAAACATGATATCCTTCTGTTCCTCCACCTGGAATGGGAGTACTATTTGTAGTTCCCATTCTATTTTATTTTTTCAGATTAATATTGATTATTTGGACTCAAATTATCCTTGCATATTACTGAAAAATTAATAATTTTTTAAATTTCTAGTTTAAGTTGATTAGTGGCATAGTAAATGACGTGTAACTAAACTGCATTATTATCTATTATCAATACGTATGATTATATCATACTATATATAAATTTACGACACGGACTGGTAACGGCATTGTTAAAGGATAGTGGAGGAACAGACCTAAAAATATGTTTTGACACCTTTACCAACCTACGGTAATCGATATGAGTCACATCACCAATTTTAATAATGAATAATGATTAATTATATTTGTTTGGAATACATATATTAATAATAAGCCAAAAATAAGCATATTAACCCATAATATTCTTTAATGTATCTAAGTATTGGTACCAATTAACTCCTTCATACAAACGAAATTTTTTTCTGTCGATTATACTTTTGTTATCAACAATATGGTTACACCACTTCTATGCTAGACGTAATTGTAAACCAGCATTAAATGTTTTCATTACAAAGAAACGTGAATAGTCTGACTACTCGCGCTTACAATATTAATATTTAATTAGTCATATGATATTTTATTGATAGTGTAGAGTACATTTGTAAACGGTTACTATTTATTGTTCTAAATTATTAAAATTATTAAGATTTTTTAATATTATTATTAGTGCATATCAAGAAATACCATATTCAATTTATGGTACATAATCTTTTAGAAAAAATTATGATACATAAACATATAAATATATAAATAAATAACAAAATTAACATTTAAAAAAACTAAACGAAATATTTTAAAATTATACAGCTGTTATTTAAATATAAACACGTGTCAAAACAATAAGATAACTTTTCATAGCAAACAGATTAAGATAAAAAAATTATTCGTATTATTTTATATAACAAAAACATGACAAATTAAAAAAATTTAAATTTATAATAATATAAATCTTATATTAATCATATTCATGACTTTGTTTTTCTAATCCATACATATTTTGGAAAATATAAAGGACATACTAAACAATTACACTCCCATATAATCTAATTAAACTTCTACTGAAACACTGAATGATTAATTATAAATAACTTAGCTTACATTTTTGCCTATAATAATACGCTCAGTTTTACAATAAGATGAAACAACCATCTTAAAAATAGTATATTTTTATTATGGTCTAAAGCTAAAACAATTAATTGACCTGTGCTTACTATAATTATAAATAATTTACAATAAATTTAACCGTATTTAATAGATAAACGAATGTTTGACTATTATTAAATATTTATATTGTAAAATTAGTAAAAACGATGAATAACATACGTACCCTGCGCCATTATTAGAATGTTAATGTACTTTTTTTTTTTTACACGTTATCGGAATATCCTCACTGGCCTGGAAAGCCTGTAGGCAGTACTTCGGACCAAAAAACAAGTTCACCGACATCCGCGTTACAGATAAGAGTTTGACGGGTCGTCTCAGACTGATCGTGTTCGAAATACACACATACATATATATATATATATTTATAACAACAACGGGATAGTCGTATACAACTCGTTTACCATTTAATGTTTGTCGTATTAAAGGGCTCGGGTGGTTTCTCTTTACGAATACTGTTAAGTATCATTATTATACACGTTTTCGCAGTCTTATGTGTCATACTCAGGTTAATGTACTTATGCATACTTTTATATTTTTGCATAATGAACATCGAAAAAATTACAATATTAGTATCATTAATAAAGGAAGAAAAGAAATTAAAAGAAGTGTTAGGTGTATCCTTTGCTGTAAGAGAGCAGACTAATAGGGATATTTAAAATATTTTAAAAAGATCTAAAATAGTTTTTAATTGCCCAAGAATGTGGATGTTTTTTTACAACAAAAATTTGTAATAATCATGTTAACACAAAATAAATATTAATTACATTAAAGTTAAATTACGTAACATTTAAAGATATAATCGGAAAATATTATGCTATACTCAATGAATTTTATAACACTATTCGTGACACTGTCTATATTATGAAGATTGGTTTCAGTTTTTCATTATGTAAGTGCCATATATATTGTTATGTTTAATTGTTATAATTTTTAAAATTAGTTTTTTATTTTTTAATTTTTATTGTGTCTTTCGTGTTTTGTTCCCTATTTAATGTAAATCATAAATAATAAAACGTCCACAATAAGATATACGAGCAACGAGGCTATTTCCCGCCTTAGGTTTCACTTTCCCTTACAATATTATAATATGATAGGAGGGTCAACTTAAAATTAACATATGAATGGGATGATAACAGGACAATTCCCCACCATTTACATCATTTTTTGATTAAAAAATAAACAAATATAAACTAAATTCTTCTTCTCCACGTAGACCGCTTAATCAGTTCGCCTTCTCCTCCTGTTACTTATTACGTAGCAAGGTAGAACATACACCACTTTGGGCATGTCTCTCCTTTTCAACAACTTCTTCGCTGTTATTATTAACTCCGCGAAACTGACAACAGAGTCCTACAAAACCGGAAACTTGAACATTAGCCCAACCAGAGCACCAGGAATGAATCTTACAAACGAGTATGTCCTATACCAGAACAAACGCCATACAGAGAAAGATAGGACATGCCGTCCTTTTTATCGTAGTGCAACCCCCACAAATATATACCCAAATTGGCCTCATTAAAGATTAATAATATTGTCAATAGTCGTATCTATAATATTAACAGAGAGTGATTGAAGTATTAATCGTTTAGGAATTTGATGAATATTGTCAATAATTTATGGATATTGATAGAAATTTTGATTGACACATATTGATGAGCCTAATTAACGAAACATATTGACCATCTAAAAGCATCAGTTTGATAGCATGGCGGAAACATCGATTTCCATGGTGTTGACCAGCGTCCATTTTTCTCCTTTTCTTTTTTCGATTTACACATAGCCAAAAAGCAAGACATCCCAAATCTATATTAAATACCATTATGTTCAATTTTTAAAAATTGAAAATATAGAAAGCAACACTTAATATCTACAGCTTTTGAACACAACATGAACATTTCAAACTCAGAAATGAGATGTGTATTGCTAATCATATTGACATACACATTGAAATACATTGACGGGCGTGTCAATATTATTGAAAATATAAGGACCACTTAAGTATTATTTTTATTCATTGCACATTATAACATTTCATTATTAAATTATTTTAAAATAAAAAATATTAGATCACATAATAATAAAAGAGTTTTATGGTTTTTGATAAGAATACTAGTTGTTCACTTCATTTTGACTTGTGGCATAACAATTATAACCATAGTTTTTTGTACCTTATCCTTGATCTATATTTTATGATAACAGTGATTTACCATATGTGTACTCGTATGACAAAAAATATACCATTACAGGTTTTAATCAGTTATTGGTTAAAATTTTATTATAAAAATATTAGTAATTAATTTATTTATTAATACAAAAACGTTTTTATAAAATGCCTGTTTTTTGTTCAGCAAAATGCGGTAAAATTGCAGTACTTAAGGTATAATTATTAATTATTTCATTAAAATTACCTATTATAAATAGTACAGCATCATAAAATATTTGAATTTTTTCATAGTTATTTAAATATATATTTAATTTAAATTAAACTGTTATTAGTGATATTGCATAGTTTCAATAATTTTTTAGTGCATTTATTTTTGATATTTCTTAATTTATATAGGTGATTTCTATGTCTACTCTTATTTTATTTTACAAAAGCCTTATTTTAATATAATCTAAGTTCATGTTGAATATAATACTATGTAGTTAAAAGAACTATTTCCATATTTTAAATAACATTTTAAGAAGTTGAAACTATTTTATAATTATTTCGTTGAAATATACTTTAACTAAGCATTTATTATTCAATTGTAAAATGAATAAAATAATAGTGTAGCTACTCATTTTATTGTTTTCAATCCATTACTCTCAATCATACAACATAGTTGATTTCACTACACTCTTATAGAGTTTACCGTTCAACGATATTGGAATTCTCTTATCATCTAGAACAACAGACTCTTCTCTCCACTTAATCTGCTTGCACTAAGTCCTATGTTTCATATGTATAATAATATTTAATTGTAATATGTAAATATGTTACTGAGTATATTATTCCGTATAAATTAATTTTATATTTAAAATGTAGAATTAATGAATTGTTTATTTTTTTTAGCGTCCTAAAACTGGAGATACATTATGTAAAGAATGTTTTTTTTATGCCTTTGAACTTGAAATACATAGTACCATCATAAATGGTAAGCTATTCAATAAAGGTGATGTTGTAGCAATTGGTGCTTCTGGTGGAAAGGACTCTACAGTATTAGCTTATATTCTTAAGATACTAAACAAGCGATATAATTATGAACTAAATTTATTATTATTATCTATTGACGAAGGAATTACTGGTAATAATAATATTTTTATTGAGTATAATTTTTAGACCA
Organism: Geopemphigus sp. TES_GeoC_2020; assembly: GCA_025469175.1. Taxonomy (NCBI): domain Eukaryota; kingdom Metazoa; phylum Arthropoda; class Insecta; order Hemiptera; family Aphididae; genus Geopemphigus; species Geopemphigus sp. TES_GeoC_2020. Next base: position 74,754 of record JAIPRN010000198.1, read on the forward strand.
CATATAAAATATGCATACATTAGCTAGCAATTATTTTCAAAATATGAATTAAAAATCAGCTTTTTATTTTAGATTGTAAATGAAGTAAATTAATTTAGTCTAATGAGTATTTTTTATAACATTTCGTTGATTCTGAGTGAAGTAAATAATGTATTGATTTTGTTTTTTTTTTTTATTTTGACACATTCTTATTTTTCTCAGTAATTTCCTCGAGGAAACTTAAAAATAAAATATGTAATGAAATGGGTAACATCATTGATATTTACATTTTGCATATAGATACATTTAGAGCTTTTTAAGCCTTTAAAATGTATTAAATGTTTAAAGATATATAATATTGTAACAATTTTTATCGTATTAATTAATTATAATAAATTAGTAGCGACATTCGGAATTAGTTTTTTGAATACAATTTCAATCTAAGTAACTTATTTCACCTAATATACACAGCATCTACATTTTGCCATTTTTTATTTTTTTTGTGAATACTCATTATAATTGTTTGGATAATCTTAACTTGAGTTATGTTCTAACAGGAAATATTAAGTATTGTAATAAGTTAGATTTTATGTGATATTTTAAAAAAATTTTCCAATGTTTCTTTACATTTTTTTTCATAATTCATATTTCACATGACCATTATCACACTGTCACCTGTTTATTCTGAACTACTGTCCAGTTTCCATTCCCAGGCAATTTAAATCTTTCTTTAATTCATGAACTCATATTTTCATGTTTTATACGTCTTATCCTTTATGAATTTTATTTTTTTACTGCTTGTTTATTTCTCTTCATTATGTGATTTAGACATTGTATCATTTGACCCTTAATAAAACTTATTATTTACATAACATAGTGTAATTATGTTGTATGTCTTTTGTTAGTTCCCTATTGTTTCATCAATGGTAAATCTGTATATTTTCCTTTGTATTAAGGTTTGAATCCACAATTTTGTAATGTATTTTTTTAAATTATTAAAATTATCAGCAAAATAAATTATTGACATTTAGACAAATTTGTGTACTTTATATTAATTTCATAAATATTCATATTTAAATTTAGAAATCTCATATACATAAAGAATGAGAATTGTTTTATTCTACCTTTAATAGTCCGCAATAAATTTGTGTATTTTCATTTAAATATTAGAATTGTGGCTTTTATTTAATATTATTATTATTGATAACCATGCTTATTGAAACTAAGTGTATTATATAGATAAATTGTTCCTAAAAAAAATTTAATTTATTAGTTAAGTTCAATATTATGTTTTAAATTTAATTATATTTACTATAGGTTATAGAGATGATAGTTTGAAAACAGTTTTAGAAAATAAGGATGAATATGGAATGCCTTTAAAGATATTGTCATACCAAGAGTTATATGGCTGGTCAATGGATAAAATTGTTGCCGAAGTTGGCCGTAAAAATAATTGTACATTTTGTGGTGTGTTTAGAAGACAAGCTTTAGATAGAGGTGCAATGTTATTAAATGTTAATTGTATTGCTACTGGTCATAATGCCGATGATATCGCAGAGACTGTGTTAATGAATATTTTACGCGGTGATGTGGCTAGATTGCAAAGATGTGTAAATATTATTACTGTAAGAATTAAATATCTGCATAGAGTTATTGTATATCTTTAAATGGTTTATTTAATAACAAATTTTATTTTCATTAATTAATAATTTATAAGTTTACAGAAGGTGCTATTCCTCGATGTAAACCATTGAAATATACTTATGAAAAAGAAATAGTAATGTATGCATATTTCAAAAAATTGAATTATTTTTCGACTGAATGCATTTTTGCACCAAATGCTTATAGAGGATATGCAAGAACATTTTTAAAAGACTTGGAGAGATTAAAACCATCATCCATAATGGATATAATACATTCTGGTATAAAATAATTACATTATTATATGTGTGTTTACTACTTTTTTATTTTTTGAAGGTGAGACAATGTGTATTAAAGAAAATGTAAAAATGCCAGAACGGGGTATTTGTACTAAATGTGGATTTGTGTCAAGCCAAAATATTTGTAAGGCTTGTATTTTATTAGAAGGTTTAAATCGAGGATTGCCCAAACTTGGAATAGGCAAAAGTAGTAAAGTTAATAAAACATTAGCAGCATTACCAAATTCAAAACTTCTGAATTTTTAATTTATTTTTGAATATTTTTTATGTAATATATGTAGTCACTGTTAATTGTTATTACAAATATTCAAAATACAGTTGTTTTTCATGTTTTTGTATAAATATAAATTGTATTTGTATTAATAATAATTAACATATAAATTTTGACATTACTTTTTTAAATTCTTGGTCATGGGCAAGTTGCCCTAATTTGTCTCATATTGTAAATGAAACAAAAATATGTTCCACTCAATACATTTCATTTAGTTTAAGAAATGTATCGACTAAGTATTGTTTATGGAAAACAAATCTAAGGTGTTCATGCTAATGCAAATCAATGGATTATATCTTGCTTTATGGGCTTGTTTATTTCTGAGTTTAATAAGTATCTTATGTGCTAATATGTCTACTGTCATTCCTGTGTTTAACAAACATTGAACAATTTGATTTTCCAAAGTGGGAGGGATGACCATTATCTTTCAATAATTTAATTGCCATTAAATATGTTTAGCTACTTAAAGCCCTCAAATATGTTACATGGTATTATTTATGTACAACCTAGTTAACGATGTCAAATTTCTTTTACGTATTTTTCTGAATTTAATGATATATTTTTAATTACTATTAGAAGTACAACTTTAATAACCAAGTCCAACAATGTAGAATCAAATTGAATGTCTAATTACATAAAAATTGGTTAATTTAATTTAAAATAATACAAAAACAATGTCAACCATTAAAACCAATCATACATTTCAGTTGTATAAATAGGACCCCTAATCTTATCTATTATTAACTAAATTCTCATACTAACTTGTTACCTCAAATTTAGAGACAAAAAATAAAATATTAAAACATGATTACATTATATATTTTTTTATTAAATAGCTTACTTTTTGTACATCTATCATTTATTTGATTGCCTTTATAATGATGTAGGAGCAAAACATCAAATTGTTACTCCATGCATTAAACACAATCATAGCTATAATATAACAGCCAACAATAATAATTAAAGTAAAAAAACATTGATCATTTTGTCCCTAAGGTAAATCACAAGAGGAAAATTAACATAATTTAACTTTCCTAGTTTAAAATAACAAATAAAGTAAACTGATTAAAGTGAGGTTGTTTGGTTTTCAATAAAAGGCCATAGAGTCTATCAAAAATAAAATTAAATATTTTAGAATAACCAACAAATGAAAAAAGAATTGTGCTTAGCCAATGAACTAAAAAAATTATACAAAAAATTATAAGTATAAAAAACTTAAGTCTATTAATGAAAAATGATTAAATTTAATTCTTGAAAGACTCTTATATACAATTCTCAAGTTGTTTGTTGGAAAACGAATATTCTTTACAAATAAAAATTATTGAATATATTGTTATTACTTATTATACATAATAGTATAAAAATAATAGCTAAATTTTGTTCTTGAGTGAATAATTATTTTAAGTACAACGAGGGAAATTTTAATTTGTAGGATATACACAATATATTTTTTTTAAATAAAAAAATTATAAACGGTGTAAGTTTTAATTTGTTTAATTTAATGTAAAACGAAAATTTTGTTTATAAAATAGGGTCATTCAAAAATTATCTAATATACACACATAAATTTTAAAACTTAATAAAAACTATTGTTTATATAAATTTAAACAATTATTAAAAAAATATATTGATTTAATTTATATTAACTAAAAATGTATATACTTCACTGCAGTGTTATCAACTGAATTTTTTATATACATATTTTAATGGTGAAGGAAAATATAATTCCAATAATTAAGGAATATATAATTATTAAAAAACAGTAATTTACATAATTTTTGAATGACACCAAATAAAAAAATGTTGGCATCACAGATTTAATAACAAATTTGAAAAAAATGTGAGGTACAAAAAGTACTGTACAGAAAAACACTACTTTTAAACTATGAGAAATTTAACTATGTCATTACTTATGATTCTATGCGTACCAGTTTTATACATGAAACAAAAATATCTATTAAAAAAATTAGAGAAAATTGACATTCTATGAATAATGCATATATATATATATATATATATATACACACACACATGTATGACATAATTCCTTGTATTTCTTGGTTAAAGAACAAATAATTTAGAAAAAAGCAGTCTGTTAATATGTACTATACATAAAAACAAAGACTATAATAAAGTTCTTTTCATAATTAAAACAAATTAGTACATTCCAAATTCCATTTCTCCAAATGCTCACATTATATCGCATGTAAGAGCAAAATAATCCGATTTTACTATATTCTATGTATTTTGTTTTAATGTAGGACTATGAGAAAATTCGCAATTTTCAATTTAATTCTCTATCTTCCAGATATTTATATTCAAATGTGAAGCCTTCTTTTTTCCTCTGACCCCATTTTTCATAATCAAAATAAATGTATGTGCCCTGGAGAAATAGTATCAATGCATATGTTATTTATAGCTAAAAATAATTATGTTTATTATCAAACCTGTTCATATTCTTCATTAATTAATTTTGGTTCTTCATGTCGTTGAAACCACATCATATATTTTGTATGGAATCTCCAACTTTGTTTTTTTAATGCTTTAGCTGCCAAATACTGTGCTTTAGAACCCTCCATATAGTAGAAAATAAAGAAAAGGGTTTCTGTTGAAAGCCTTTGAAAAAATTCTAAACTGTCGGAATGAGGAAGAGGTCCCTAAAAACATATTTTATTATTAGTGTGTTATAATAATTAATAAATCTGTAATTACTTGATTATAATAATGAGGTGTTGAACATGGATTTCGAGGCATATATAATTTGATTCGTTCTGAATCTGATGGATGAGGTAAATGTACAAATGCAGATTCAAGCATTGTAAATTGGAATTGATGTTCCTTAGAGAGTGGAACTGGGCCCAATGGAGCTACTCCTAATAAAGGAGAAATATTGGCTTCAAATAAATCAGATGGCTGTTGTGGAAGTTGTTGTAAACTTAAATGACTACTTGAATTTTGAATTATATTGGAATTTAAACCTTCAAAATAAAAATTTAATTAAATTTAGATTTAAATAACAATATTCCGAAGTTTATATGAATACGCATTTAATTAAAAACAATTTGCCTAGTATATATTATATTTATGATAATTAAGTTAGCTCAATCTATTACTTAATTTTTAAATATATTACCTACTATGATAAAAATGTGTAATTAATATTAAGGGATAAAAAAAGTTAACTCTTTTGTAGGAAGAATTTAAACAAAATTTGTGAACAGATTTAATATGCATAAGTAATTTCTTAGTTTCTGGCATATACACAATACAAAAATTAAATTTTTTAAATATTAGACACAAAGTACAACTTTTATTTTTTTAATATAGAATAAATATACTAAAGAGAAATTTAGTAATAGTATAAATATCATAGATATTTTAATAATAAATTAATATTTTCTTAATTTGTATCTATTAAATTTATGCTTTATATACACACAAGAAAGTTGTATTTTTATATTTCATTAAAAAAACAAATTTATAATAAATATATAAAAAACATTTTTTACTTTTAGTATCAGTTGACTGTTGTGATATATCAATACCAGCTTGATCAATCGCTTTTTGCGCCATTGTCTTAAGTGATGATAAAGCTGCTTGAGAATCAACTTGTACTGGTGAAGTCATAGAACTTAATGATGAAGGTGTTGTAGACACACAATTAACTACACTTTCAGAACTATTCACATTGACTTGTGCAGATGAAACATTAGTTGTATGGTAAGATGAAGGAGATGTTGTTATTGATGTAACAACAGATGTACTTTCTATTGATTGCGTTTCTATATAAACAGAAAATAAGTAATGAAATCATATTTTGAATATTAATTCATATTAATTATATCCCAATATTAATATAATGTAGCAATTTAATAATATTTATTGTATATGCAAAATATACTTCATCATAAAAGTATATTTAAAAAAAAAAAATAGTATTATTTCAGTGTGTACATTTTAAACTTAACTATGACTTACGTGGATGTTTATTGTGAAGATTTGAAGCAGCTACTGTTGCAAAATTACCAACAGTAGTAGTACTAGTTTGAGTAGTTATAGATTGAGTCACAGTAGATATACTGCATGCCGTGGTTAAATGATTAGTAACGGATGATTTAACAACAGCCGCTATTGTTGGACCTTTATTATTGACTGTGGCGTTAGAATTATTTGAAGAATTTGCTTTTACAGGAGTTGGTTTAATTGCATTCTAAATTAAACATATAATTTAAATTAAAGAAAATAATTTAAAAAAAAAATAATTTAAATGTAAACAAACTTTAGTAGTTTCATCTTTCTTTTTTCGAACTGGTGCTGCTACAATAGAAGCAGTAGTAGTAGTAGTGGTAGTTGTAGTAGTAATAGCATTAGTAGTAGTAGAAGTAGTAGTTGTAGTAGTAGTAGTAGTAATAGTAGTAGTTACAACTGTAGATACTGTAGAGATCGTTGAAATTGATTCACTTATTAAAGATGCAATAGTTGTTGATACTGGTGTAGAAGTAATAACAGCCACTGAAACAGGCTCTTCAATGGAATGATTGTGTGACATTGGAGCAGGAGAAGCTGGACAAGAACCAGATACACTTGCTGTTTGGCTAGTGGGTGTTCCTATTTGTATTAAACAAAAATGTTTTTTTTTAAAAATATGACATATATTTTTAAATAATAGTTTAGAAATCATAATTATCTTAGATTACAGAATGAAATAATTCTTGAAAATCACAACTACATTATTACCATTAGCTTCAGCTGAATTATTTGCACCAACACCTAATTCAAGTTCAGCCAACCCTATTATATCATCATACAAATCATCATTATGCATAAAATCTTCTTCATGTGATGCTTCAATATAGTATTCTACATCATCTTTTATTGAACGTATCTATAATAATCTTTATTAATTTTTTAAAACTAATTAAATTAATTAATAATACCTTTTTCACTTCCACTGACATATTATCTAACATTCTTAGTACAGTTTCTAATTTTCGTATGTGAAATCTATGTCGTTCTACTCTAGCTTTTAATTCATCTAATTTTTCTTGCTTATCCTTATCTAGCCGTTTTTTTTTTCCAACAAGTAATGATTCCATTTCACATTCATATTGATCAATCTAAAATATAAAATAAATATATTTATTATAGATAAATTTTCAAATATTTTAGTAAAATAAACAAGTAAACTCATAAAATAGCAGATAAAAAATAATGTAAATTATAGTATTATTATAGATAAATTAAACCGGAAAATTATTAATTCGAACAATAATGAATTAAAATAAAAAATATTGGTCATTGATTTAATATAATTAATTAATTACTTGAATATTGAGCGATTCAATTGATTGTGTTAACCATGCACTTATTTCTTCTCTTTCTTTTTGAGCAGGATCTAGTTTTTGGGCAGCACCCAATCCTTCTTTAGAATATGCTTTAGTCTTTGTTTCTCGTTCGACTACTTTAAACCTTTCCATTTGCTAGATATAAAAATAAAAACGTTATAGAATATAAGTTTCAACATATTTTTAAATATACAAACAGTTTCAATAAGTTTTCGGTAATCAAGTAATGCGCTTTTATCCTTAATTTCTGCGGATGCAATCCAGCTTTTGATTTGATCGCGTAGCCTTTGCAATTTCTTAATTTCTTTTTTGAGATCAGCTTCATATTTTTCTTTTTGGTTACTATTTGTGGCATTATGTACTTTTTGCCAAATATCTTCAAATGTCTCAACACCTTCGGTAACTTTCTTCAGGCACCGATCAATTTCACCTGAATAGGATAAACATATCTATTAATAAACGTAATTGGAACAAACGATAATAATTATTTTAAATTACAATCAACATTTAGTAAAAATCCAAAAAATTATAATTATTACTTCATACACCTTATGTTTTTATAAACAATTTTTTGTATAATTGATTTAGTACATTCACAAATTATATTTACCTTGAAGTTTTCTAGAAGCAGCCATAACTAAGAAAACATTTCAAATACGAACATCAACATAATATTATTTAAACTACATATAATATAATTGTCACAATTTTGGACTAAAAAATTAATAAAAAATTACAATTTTTATCATACAAATTTCACCACTACCACTGTTTGTGTTTGTGTGTAAACGCTTTGTTCAAGATGGCCACTGATAATTTTCAGGTTATTCAAAGTTGGAATAACGATTAAATCATCAACAAATTTATATTTTAAGAATTTTATTTGAAATATAACTAAATATTATAATATTTGACCAACGAATAAGACTTTAAACATTATTTTTTGTAAATAATATATTAATAAAAGTAATTACATTACATATATATTTTAAAATATAAAATTATTTACTGAATAGCTCTTGTTAAGTGTTACCACTTGATTTCGATGTAAACAGCTGTGAAAAATATTATCTATTATCATTGATTATAATGTAACTAGAATAAAAGATTGGTATTTTTTATTTCTACTTTAATATTAGAAATTTTGATTTACCGGATGATTTTCAGGTACTTTATAATTAAATTTACTTTGTGTTATCCTATAACATATATGTATATATGTTTTCATTTTTAATATCGAACTTAAACGTGAATTATATATTTAATCACTATTGTTAATGAAAAATTAGTATAAATAAAATTAAAATAATTTTATAATGGAAAAATATTTCTAATATATAAAAAATATAACTTATGCCTTACAAATCTATAATATTTGTAATATCATTTTTGATAACCCTAAAACTAAGTATACAAATATGATTTGTATAATGTTTTTATCATATATTTAATTAATGTAAACTATCAACTTATCTTATGTTTAAATCTGTTAGAATTTTCTTATATTATTTAAAATAATAGATATAGAGAATTGATAATAATAATTGTTTAATTTTTACATTGTACTTTGATATACTTTATTAATATATTACATTTTTATCTATGTTTTAATCTGTTGTTTTTTTATTAGTTTTTTTGGATTTAAATAACTATTCAAAAATATGTACATTTAAGGGTAATTGTTGACTATTATTATTAGAAACCAATAATTATATAATAGTAATTGTTAACATTCGAAACTATTTTTTTATTTTTGAACTTTAAATATTTATTTCTACAATCTGTTAAATATTTGAGCAATATATGTAGGTGATGAAAGATTTTGTGACAAGAATGACTGAATAAAGAAACCTTTTAGTGATGGCACTTTAACAGTTAGTAGTTAATTATAATATAAATTTTTACAGTTTTATTTATTAAAAAAAGGAATGTTTGTGGACGCAAGATTTTTTGTTAAGGGATATACATGGTTTTGTAGATTTGAGTTGAATCGTTTGTAGAATGATTTTGCTACATCTTGAACAAGTGGGGTGGCAAGGACTGGTTTGAAGTATGTAATGGTACTTCAGTTGTAGCATGAAGGGTTTTGGATTAGAAGTGCTATATACAGTTTATGTTTGATACCTTTGCAGAGCTCCATAGTTATATACCTTATGTACATATTAGTTTGAGAAATAGTTTATATATTAGTATTAATATATATCTAAATTTGTTGACAGTTTGATATGATTAGAAGTTAGGAGAAAGAGGAGATAATAAAAACGATCATTAATGGATATGACTTTGTTACGTAAGTGTGGTGATCAGGTAAGCTGTTGGTCAATGATGATACCTTGATAGTAAATGTGTTTTGCAGTTAGTAGGATTAGTTCCTAAAGGATGATTGACATAAAATTTTTCTTTTTAAGAGTAAATGTGTAGTGTATAGATTTGGTTTCATTTAAATTTACACATCATTCCTTATACCATTTCTCAAAGAGAAAAGGTGATCTTGATTGTATAAGGATGCAACAGCTGGATTATGATTATTGGCTATTAGAGCTTTATCGTCGACAGTTACCAACAAGAGTAGTAGGCAGTGTGGGTTGATTGGAATTAAAGATGTTAAACAAGTGAGAAGCAATAAGTGCGCCTTGAGGAACTCTTGTATTAATTGCTTTTAGTAGACAAATGTATGAGCCATTACGTACTGAGAAGAATCGATCTTCAAGATAATATTTAATTATTAGATAGTAACTAAGCTATAAAAGAAATTTTAATTTGAACAGAAGAACATTTGAGACTTAAATTTTTTTTATGATATAAATTGTATATTTCAAGTAAAATAATATTGTATTATATGAATTGTTTTCTACATTAATTGTATGCGATTTTCAGGGAATTTGCATCAAATATTTAATTTTATTATGTCTATTATTTATTATTTTATTGTATCTATATTATTGTTTAATTGTATGAACTGGAAATTTTGGATATTTATATCTACAATTTACTTTCAATGCTTAAAAAACAAAATTATCTATTAATAAATTATGGTGAAAAATTAAGAAATAATTGTAAACAAATAGTATTTATATATCAATTAATAAAAATATGTATTATGGAATTAAAAATTAACAGATTAATTATTACATTAAAATACATTCTATAAATTGCAATTTTTTATATGAGTAATCTTATATCAGCAGACCTGTAATAAATACAATAAATTTAATTTAATTTGGTTAAAATACGAAGAAAAATCAGGAATATTAAACATACAGTTTATTTATTATTTTAAAAATACTGCTAAGTTTTTGAGGCGTTGAAAGTTTTAAAATTCAGTGAGTTCATTGACACTTTCCTTATTATACACTATATACCAAGTATAATAATATAAAACTTATTATGACACTAATTAGGATTAGTTGTAACTTGATATTCAATATTAATTTATAATATGTAAATAATTTATTTAATGATATTACGGTTTTTATATTATTATTATTCGATCGAAAACAATTTATATTTTCAAATATTAGATTTATGTTCTTCGTTGTAAATCATGAAATACTAGGGATGGATGTTAAATTAATTTTCCCACTCTTCGATTTTCCTAAACCAAAATGGCCAACGGATTATCATTTCTATACTGGAATAGTGATATTAAAATATAACACCTTATTTTTACTATTTGTATATAACATTGAATTCTTATCTTGTAATGTATGTTTAAAACCTAAAATTTGAATGTCGGATGTCAATACTCATTATTCTATTACACCGTTGTTTTGTACTTTCTGTGTAATCGAAATGTTTAATGTTTATGTTGGGCTATGTGCTATTTGTCTGTAATAATGTGTCGATTCTATTGCGAGTGCGTATGTTGTATTTTCTGTAGTTGGTAATGGTGCAAGTCTCAATATTTGCGTCTGTGTTGTAGTTACGAGCTCGCGCGTGCGCGCGTTCGTATGCGTGTGTGTTTGTATATATGTGTGATGAATGAGTATGTATGTTGGCTGCATTCTATCTTCCATTTTCCACAGTGAAATTATTACTACTTTTAAACAAAAGGCTGTATAATAATGTTTTTATTTTTCGCGTGTACTAATTATTGTTATTCGTATAGTTTTTTTGTAGTTTGGTTACGACATTAATGACCCGAAAATAGTGATTACGAAAACTAGACGCGAGTGAAGTGCACCAAGGATACATTTTTCCTTTTTAAAAATCATTAAACGATTCACCCGTGATGGTAGTGTGGACTACGTGACATTTTAGAAAGGTGTGATGGACGTCCATTTAAAACGTGATTCTTACTACTGTTTATGCAACTGTATTTTTATATTCTAACATTTAATACGAGTTTTTTTTTAATTTTAATGAAAATTATTATTAATCAATACGAAAGTAAGTAATTTTTTTTAATATTAGTTTTAAAATGAGTGGAAAAAGGGACGTGAAATGCAAACTAGAAATTGACGAACCAAAACAAAAAGAGTGTCCTGAAGGAAAATTTATTGATCCAGTCAGTCTTATGGAAAAGGGGAAATTTGTTTTTAAAGTTCCACCAGAAGCTCCGGTTTTTGAACCTACTGTAGATGAGTTTAAAGATCCATTAAAATATATTGCTAAAATTAGGAGTAAAGCACAAGAACACGGAATTTGTAAAATCAAACCTCCATCAAATTGGCATCCTCCGTTTTGTGTAGATGTTGATAATTTTAAATTTACACCTCGAATTCAAAAACTGAATGAACTTGACGCAAGTACTAGAGTTAAACTCAATTTTTTGGAAAAAATTGCAAAATTCTGGCATTTACAAGGAATTCGAATAAAAATACCAGTTTTGGAGCAAAGAGCTGTAGATTTATATTCTCTTTTTAAAATTGTAGAATTTGAAGGAGGTTTTGATCAAGTATGTTCAGAAAAGAAATGGACAAAAGTGGCTAATCGTATGGGTTATTTGTGTGAAAAATCATCTGGTAATGTGTTAAAAGCTCATTATGAAAGATGGTTGAATCCATTTACACTTTTTCATATAAAGGATAATGAAGTTTCCAACAAAGTAATTAAAAGAGAGAATAATATGGTAAACGTTAAAGAAGAAAATTCTTCCACATCTAATTCTCCTACAAAACGAGCTCGTTTAAGTCCTGATGATGAGAATGAATCTGATGATTATATTAAAGACCCATTTTATCTAATGGAAAATAAAGAATTAAGAAAATTACAATTTTTTGGCGCTGGTCCTAAAATGGCTGGATTTAGTTCAAAATGTAGAATAGGACATTTAAAGTCAAAAGAATCTAAAAAATCTAAAAGAAGTCGTAAAGTTACTATAGAAAATTTAAATAAGTATTGTCAAAAATGTGGTAGTGGTAAATCCGAAGAGACTATTTTAACTTGCAGCGGATGTAAGTTGGGTTTCCATATGCAATGTTTAATAATACCGTTAACTGTTCATCCTAAAGTTGACTGGAAATGTTATAAGTGTGCAATAGATGAAGCTATTAAACCTACTGATGCTTTTGGATTTGATCAAGCTCAGCGGGAGTATACACTTCAACAATTTGGAGAAATGGCAGATCAATTTAAATCTAAATTTTTTAATATGCCTGTACATCTTGTACCTACAGAAAAAGTTGAACAAGAGTATTGGAAAATTGTTTCATCTATTGATTCTTCAGTAATAGCAGAATATGGTGCTGACTTACATACTATGGATCATGGTTCAGGATTCCCCACAGGTCTTGCACTTAGTGGAAATGAAGATAATACTTTTTATAAGTCTTATATTGAAGATCGTTGGAATTTAAATAATATACCTATATTGAAAGATTCTGTTCTTAGTTTTATTAATGCTGATATATCTGGTATGAAAATACCATGGATGTATGTTGGTATGTGTTTTTCTACATTTTGTTGGCACAATGAAGATCACTGGAGCTACTCAATTAACTATTTACATTGGGGCGAACCGAAAACATGGTATGGAGTTCCTGGAGCTTCTGCTGAAGCTTTTGAAGAAGTTATGAAGGAGACTACACCAGAGTTATTTCATTCTCAACCAGATCTTTTACATCAATTGGTTACTATTTTAAATCCAAATATCTTAATGAAAGCAAATGTTCCAATTTATAGAACTGACCAGCGAGCTGGTGAATTTGTTGTTACTTTTCCAAGATCTTATCATACTGGATTTAATCAAGGATATAATTTTGCTGAAGCTGTAAATTTCGCTCCTGCCGACTGGATATCAATTGGTCGTGAATGTATTAATCATTATTCATCTCTTAAACGAATATGTGTATTTTCACATGATGAACTTATATGCAATATGGTAAAATCATGTGATGACTTGGCACCTAATGCAGCTGAACTTGTATATAACGATTTGAATGAAATGGTGAAATTTGAAAGAGTTCAACGTAAAGCATTATTAGATTGGGGTGTTACAGAAGCAGATTTTGTTGAATTTGAACTTCAAGTGGATGACCTCAGACAATGCATGGTGTGTAATACCACCTTGTATATATCTGCAGTATCTTGTTCATGCGATCCTAAAAGATTGGCATGTCTTAGGCATTTTAAACAACTTTGTGATTGTGCAGCTCAAATGCATAGATTTAAATATAGATACACTCTTGATGAATTCCCACCATTATTACGTAAAGTTAAAGCTAAAGCTGAACTACCTTATGACGATTAATATTTACATTTTGTATAATTTTTTTTTTATTGTAATTTTTTTTTTGGAATTGACTAATAGTTTTAGTTATTGATAAACAACCAAAATATGAAAATAAAGAAACAAATATAAAATAAGTTTGATTATTTTAATTGATTCTATATTAATAAAATTATATTTTCCAATCTCATAGTTATCCAAAACCAATATATATATAAATATATTTAATATATATGTCCATTTAGTTAAGACATTTTGTTGGTTTCCATAATATTAATATTTAAATATTTTTTAAATAATTCTTTTCGAGTAATTATATGTATATAATGACACAATATAACATAATATCACTTTACTGGTATCAAAAAATGTACGGTTTGTATTATATATATATTTAATGTACCTACTAAAATAATTAAATATAATTTATTCTCATTGATAAATGTTTAAAATTCATATAATATATTATGCGTGTGTCTATTAATTAGCTAAGTATTACTATTGAAATACTAAAATAAGTATAGGTATAAAATTATTATAAATTCACATCTCAATAATATTAATACTAATATATTATCCGATGTTAATTCTCAGATATGCTTATTACTTTGATTAAGGTTTATATATTATTTAATATGTTGATAATATTTTAATTATTAAAAGAAAAACCATTGCCAGAGACATCACTAAATATTGTTTTTTAATAGATCGAAATTTATCAAATAATATAAATTGGTCCACTTGATCTCCACAATAATATAATGTATGGTTTTGTTAATATATGATTGTGTGATTTTTTAAGAAAAGGTAGAATTTAAGTTCCTATATCATTATTATTTAATTATTTTTATACTGATCTATCAATTTCCTGGTTATTACTTTGTTAGTGTTTTCCTTAAATAGAATTATAATTTTTATTTTATGTAATTTAATTTTTATAACTGTATTAGTAGTATGTAAGTACAAGTTATAGTATATATGATTATTGTATTTTATTTGTATTATTTTCACTTAAATTATTCCTTGTGCAAGTGAATAGAGTAAAAGTTTTAAGATTTTAATGTAATGATAGTTATAATTGTAATAAAATTAATGCGAACAAATTTATATTTTTTCTAATAATAGAAGCTCTATAATTTAATTGTACAATAAATTGCATTGCTAAAATATATACATACACATATAGAAATGTGTGTTTATTTTTTTGTTTTGTGAATATTTAAAATATATTTTAAAAAAATATATAAATAGTTCATTACATTTCTTATGGTTTTGTATTAAATAACAATAAATGTACACATACATCTCCATAAAAAGTGTACAATGTAGTACAAAATAGATTGTTTTAAGCATAGCTATAATTTATTTGTAATAAACTTTCATTTATGTATACTTAATATTTTTTATTTCATAACTGTCAAATATAAACTAAAAAATATAGGTACGTTATTAACCAATAAAAATACCTAATATTTGAAAAATTAAAATTGTGTATTTTTATTTTTACTATACACCTATCAATAAATATTCTTATAAGGTGTTAATAGAAATAAATAACACGGTATTAAATGTAATTATAATTTAATTAAGCAAGAACAATTTTTTATGTGAAATATATAAATACTTTTGAGGATTTTATGTATATTTGTTTTTTAATTTGTATGTTTTTAAAATAACAATATGATTTTAGCTTTATATTAAAATGATACTATATTTTTTTTTAAAAATTTATCAAAAATATAAATATATATTTTTGATTCTGATAAGCAATTAAGCAATTAATTATACAGTGCATGATTTAAATTTTATTGCTGCACAATTAACGATTATTTATTTATTATTTAATATATTATACATTTTGTTTAAAATTACTGAAAATACATACTGCGTTTAAAGAAATTAATATTGCCAAAAAACATTTTATAGTGAATAATAATTATAACTATATATATATATATATATATATACCAATTTTAAACATGCCTTAATTTAACATATTTTTTGTTTTTTATTTAATTTTTACAAATATATAATGAAATATAAAAATATAAATAAATTTAAATCTATGCTAAAAATAAAATTATGTATTTACCCCAGAGAACAATAATTCAGCACTGGTAATTTATTGTCTATCTAACAGATAATATATTAAATTATCTGTTTAAAATATTTTAATTATAAACAAATTATAAAAAAAAACCTATTTGAGAACACAGATAATTTTCTTTGGTTATTTTTAAATTGATCGTGTTTAGACTAAATTCAGTCTAAACCTCAAATGTATAATCTATATATTAGACAGATAAACATTCGAGTAAAATAATTAACAAAATAAAATGTATAAACTACACATTTTTATAGTGTAGATAATTAACATTCTTACATTCTATTGTAATAACCAAAAAATTGGAATTGTTAATTATTTTTAATATACTTCTAATTTATTATATAAATATTTAAATTCCAAAAATGCTTTTAAATCAAAGATAAGTATTAACGATAATATTGTTTTCTACAATATTACAATTTAACTGCAGATTTCAGTAATTTGTATTTGTCATCTTGGAGATTTGTATGTATGGTAATGCCAAATTTATATATATTTATAGATTATAAAAGCCCTAACGGACTAAAACCTAATATGGGTACAAAAATGATCTTATTTCTATGATAAAACACTATATTAAAATAAACTATTAATTAAGATTTAAACAGTTAGTCTAATATTTAAATGGTCTAAATAATATATTATTTGAACATGATACTAGAATAAACGTTTCTAGAATGTATAAAATATTTAGATTTTATCGAAATAATGAATATGAGTATATGGTACCATTTATACATTTATGATTGAAATATTATTTTATTCATATTTTTCAGTTATTATGCAATATGATTTTCATTTAAAACAGCTGATGAAGCCAATACAATATTTACAGAATTTCTAAAATAAACAAAGTATCTAATAACATTTTTGAATATGTATAATTATACACTAAAAATGTAAATATAATTATTTTTAAATAAAAACTAATAAATCGTAAAAAATGTGTAATTAAATGAGTTTTAATATACTATTAAAACTACATATTTTGTTTAGTTGTAGTATTTATTGTTGTGGAAAATTTTCTAACAAGATTTTTCTGATAATTCTGAAACAAAAACATATAAGTTTATCATTATTATTTATAATTACAAAAACCCAATAATGTTTTCAAGTTACTTATCTAAACTACAAACATCATTTGAACATTTTTATATTTATATAAAAATAAATGTAATATTAATATAAATACTTTTATTTATATAATAATGTTTAATACTATAATTATTTTTATTTTACTTTTATAAATATATAAAAAGTTATAGTTATAAATTAAGAATTGAACAATTTGAATGTATTGTACTAAATTATTAAAATATTGTCTAAAATTACCTGTATAAATTTGTGACATTGAAACAAAGAAGCACCAGTATAAAGTGATGATAATTGGATTGGTTTTTCTTGTACATTATTTATAAATGGTATTATAGAGAAAAGAAATATATGTGGACCATGTCTAGTTTTAAAGACTACAATTTTTGTAGTTAAATCACAATAACAAACTGAAATCGACAATAATTAAAACCCATAATTATTTATTTTATTAAAATTGAAAACTATGCACTTTTAAAACATGTTTGAAGAGATCCAACACCAAAATCTCCATGCAATAATTTTAATGTATTTAACATTGATAATTTCAAATCATTTTCCATCCTTGAAGTATTCATATTAACATCTTTCAAAATACTTAGTTGAACGACTAAATATCTAAAAAGTATACAATTAATTTATTACAGAAATATAAAGAATATTCAATTTAGCACAATCCAAGCATATATTATATGTAGCAAATGGGTGATTGGCTAGTTATTAGTGTAATGATGTTATGTTTAAAATTGGATTTATTCTCAAAGTAGTTAATTTTTAAATTCATTTAGAAAAAATATTCCACTACTTTTGTTATAATATATATATATATATATATATATGATATTAAAGTAAATATTAATTAATATTAATGTAGCATGTCACATTATATCTTTGTTTCTTTATTATGTTTATAAATTTATAAATACATGCAATTTAATTATTAATCACACATTCTTTGTACTGCTAGAATTTTATACATTATGGAAATCATTAATTATATACATTGGATATAATTTTGATTAATATATTTTTTGTAGTTAATCAAATACATACAAGATCTTAATATAAATAATAACATCAATAGAGCAACAATATCATCCTAACTTCTATTAGGAAACAGTAAGAAAATGTATTACCTTACCTACTAAATATAATAAAAATTATTTTCTTAAATTACCTGTTCTTATACCGTACCATTTTTATTATAGACTATTCTTAATTATGTTACTTAATTTTAATCATTTAAATTATGTATATAAAAAATATCAAATATATAGTGTGATATTAATTATTTATAATCACAATAACTAAATTTTTTGTTGATAAGGTCGGAGAAGTCCGTCATATCAGCAAAAAGTTATATTTTTTGGTGATATCATAAAAGTGTTTTTTTTAATTATGCAATTATACTATTCTACGAATTTTAAAAATAAGTACTAATGTTAAATAGGTAAATCATAATTCGACCAGTTCGTGAAAAATAAAATTATCTTTTTAATGTGATTTACAAATATACACAATGAATACATGTATAGTTTGAAGTGATAAATTATTTATATTTTATGTTTAAATTTAGTATTTCCAACATGTATTTTGGAAATATTAATATCGATTTTTTTTTTAGATTAATGGTATGTCAATTGTTAAAAAATTAAGCACGGAAAACTATGTAAAATAAGAGTATTTAAAATGTTATTTTAATAATGGTATCAATTATGATTCTATCTTTCGTACAAAAAATATAAATATATAATTGAAAAACACCATTATACTAATTAAAAAATATAACAAGTGTTAAGATATGTATTTACATTTTTGTAAATAATTATTTATAAACTATTAATATTTTTCAATGTTATTATAAGAATGATAATCTTGATTGAAATATCTGTATCTGTATATATTTTTTCTAGAACATTTTAGAATTTAGGTAAATATTTTTTCTTAAAAACGAATTTATATTTTTTTCATGTGTTTTCCATAGATTATTTCACTTACATCAATTATTTTATAGTTACTTAAAATTTATTCCAATTTCAATTAAGTTTAACTCCTGAAAATCTACGTTATTGGTAATAAGATAAAATAGTCAAAAAGTTTAATAAAAGAAGTTTAAACATAACAAATAGTGTATGCAAATATGTTATATTTTGAAAATATAATAGATTGTAAAAGTTTTGCATAGAATACTTATGAACGAAAATGTGTTTAAATTAAACTATGTACATATTTACTTAATAAACATATACAATTTAATTTGTTTGAAAAATACTTTAGTGATATACGTTTTCAATTTTCCAATGCCTTCTTCCTCCAGCTATTTGGAGTTGGCTATCTTGATCCTCCACGTCCATTTGACTATTACCCACACATTTATGCATACATCTATAGTCCTCATATCACACTCAATTCCATAATTGTTCTTACTGCTTCTGAATTTTCTCTCCTCATAACATGACCAAACCATCTAAGTCTATTCCTCCTCATTTTATCCATAACAAATGTTACTCCTATGCTTCCTCTTATATATTCATTTCTTATCCTATCTTCTCTTGTCACCCCACTCATCCATCTGAGCATTCTCATATTGGCTACACTCATTCTCTGCTGTATTTTCTTGTTCACTGAATATACAACATAGCTGGTCCTACTACATTCTTATGGAATTTACCTTTCAGCCTCATTGAAATTCTCTTATCGCACAGGACACCAGATGCTTCTCTCCATTGGATCCACCCACACCTAATTGTATGCTTTACATCCTCATCAAAATTCCTCGATCAGTTGTACAAAGAATTTTTCTTTCTTGAAAATCTCAATTTTCCAATTAAAACAAATAGTTTATTCTAAACTATCTTTATATTAATATGATTGATAAGAATTATGGAGTATTAATAAAAAATAAATACCAAAATATTATTTTTTATTATTCATTAATATAGTCATATAATTTCTAATTTCAATTTATTATTTATAAACTTATACTATGTAGCACTATAACAAAACAATATTACTAAATACAAGTAAAACAACTATTAAGTCGCAAAAAAAATAATTAAAGCAGTCTTCAACTGAAAAAAACCAATTATACTAGTTTTTATTTCAAGTTATTTTGAATTATTATTATTTATTATGTCACATTTTTCATAAAATAACATATACGCAACTGATTGTAAAACTTGTAGTAGTGTAACTTCTTCAATATGTCTATCAGAGGTAAAAAACCATCTAAAAATAAAAAATAAAATGTAAATGAATTTATATTTATATTTTGTAATAACAATAAATAAAATAATAAATAGTTATAAATTGTATAAAACTTGATGTACCTTGTGTTAATTTAAATCCGTGTATGAATAACATGCTTATTTTAGAATAACTAAATCATTCTCATTTTTATTATATATTATACTAAATATGATTTTTAACATTATAAACAAATTTTTACTACTTCTGGAAATTATGTTTATTGACTAATTGTGTAAAAAAATTTTAAAAAAATAATATGTAAAGTAAACGATAAATTCAAGAAGAGGCGATATAAATGTTACTATGCAATATCTATGCATTTTATACATATTATTATTTAAGTATTTAAGTTATTTATGCATAATAAAGATTGAATTATAAAGAAATAAAATTTAAAAATTGTTTTTAATTTCATTTAAACTATGAAATACATTATTTTTCTAGAACACTTTGAAGATAATGGTTGTTTTAAAAATTATTTTATTAAATTTCTGATTACTAAAATAATGTCTTGTTAAATTTCATATTATCCTTGAATAACACAAAACCCAATCATTCGCATGTGCTTGTTTTTTAAAATAATTTAAATAAACGTTATACTTTGAAATAGCAAACATATAATAAATTCTTGATTATTACGTAGTAATAATTATTCTAATATACTTAATTACTTCATAATTAATGGTTCCATTTCATTTCTTTAAAACGTTAATATAATTTATTAATATAAGATTATAATAACTAGAATAGAAATTGCATATAGTAATATTGAATAATTTTTATAAAATATTAAAAGTTAAAAAGATGATACTCTTTAACAGGGCCTGTAAATAAATAAAGAAGATACATGTAACATGTATAACATATTATTTATTATTAATAAATTATATTGTTAATCATAAAATTCAATTTTGTTTTAAAAGGATTATATATTTAGAAAATTGATAACATGCAAAATAGTAAAATACCTCATATCACTGCACCTGTGTCTAAAATGTTCTGCTGCAATGCCTCTCCTATAAGTACTAAAATGACCAGAATTATGCTCACCAGTGTGGACAATGACAGCTTTCAACCTGTATATATACTTATTTCCTCTTAACCTGTACACATATATAATACATACTATATATAGAAAATACTCGTTTTTTTATGTATTAAATTGTATTTGTAGGATATTAGTAAATTAATTTATATTTCTTTTGACATTTATATAAATCTGTAATTACATGTAAATTATCAATATTGTCTATATTTTTTCCACAAAAATATGCAATTAGAATAAATGCATTTTTTGAAAAAACTATGTTAAATTATTTCTACACGTAAACTCATATTTACTAAAGAAATATAAAAGTTCATTAATTTAATAATTTTTACTTTATAATATTGATTTTTGAACGTACACATATTTTCAAATTATCAAAATTAATTAAAAAATAAATTAGGTATTACCTTTCTATTGGTTCTGATACTTTTTCCTTAGATTGTCTGAATTTGCTAAGTTGGTCATATATACTAGTATATTTATCCATATGTAAATATTCTGGAAATTCAACAAAATCTTTTCTTTTTAATGGTCTATCTTCAGAATATTGAGTTCTTATTAAATGAAGACATAAACATGAAGGTAACTAAAACAGTAAAACATGGTTTCGTTATTTTTTACAACTTTATTAACTAATTTAAATTTATTATATACTTTTCCAAATTTGACACTCTTTATATATGACTTTCCATTGGTGTCAGTATTATTTTTATCACAATTTATACACGGTAGATTTTCTAGTCTCTCTTTTTTTATATACTGTTCTAAAATTGTTGTTAATTTAATTTTTAGTTTATATTGTTCAGGTAGATTTAATGATATAACATAAAATTTTTCATAATTTAATGATAACTAAAAATATATTTTAATAAATTATTAATATAGTTATAATTGGATATAAATATATATTAAAATAGTCAGTTATCACCCAATAAGTTATTTGAATATGAAATTTCCTACTATAATAATTAATGTTTAACTCTAAGCTTCAATGCTTCTAACATAAAATATAAATATACACACAATAGGTTAATCTTTCTTAATAAATCCAAAGAAAAGCCATTGGGTGGCAAATGACTATATTAATGAATTTAAAAAGTATACTTTGTGACGACATAAAGAACATTCTATATTGTTTGATAAATATCCCAAGAAGGGGACTGGTTTTACATTTTGATTTTTATCCAACAATTTTTTATTACTTTGTAACTTAATGTTTCTATATAATTGTTGAAAAATGCATTAATTAAATTTAAAATAAAATAGTAATAAAAATAAAATCAATAACTATAAAAATACCTAGATCTATTGAAATTTTCATTAGATAATGTAGAATTGTTTAATGTCTTGGAATTTCTTGTTCTAGCTATAAATTGATTATAAATATTAATGTTGACATTGCTTTTAATATTAATTGGATTTTGAGTCTTTCGTTTTTCATTTCCAATAGTTTCCAAACAATCAGCTAACTAAAACAATTAGTTTGTTTAAAAAAAAACTAGTAATTTAAGGTCAAACAAAACTTACACTACAATTAGTTTTATATATTTCATCTTCAATCACAGAAAATAAATAAACAAATAATTCGTGAACATCAGCTTGATGGTGTGGTGTAAAATGAAAACCAACTTTTGTCAATATAGATACTAATTCTATAGGTGAAAATATACCATCATCATTATATCTAGCTCCTGTTAAAACTATAAAAATTAATTTATTAAAAGTAGTGTTTAATATACATTTATAATAAAATAAAGTTTATTAATTTATAATAAAATTAATTTTTTTAAATTTCAAATAGACTTATATGGAATCCAATAATAATTCTTCAATTTTTAATTACTAATTATACATATTAAAATATCATAAATACTTAAACCAACCATAATTGTAAAGTATATTTATGTGCATGTTTAAATATGAATAGTATATTATATTAAATATTTTACATATTAATATTATTTATAATATTTATTATTTATTTATAAGATGATTTTATTTTGTATTTTTAAAATATTACAAAGTTTAATTTTGATAATTTTATATAATATACAATATATTTAATTAAATTTGTTTAATCTATCTAATGTATAATAATACTTTCTTATACACACTATTAAATATTGGTGTATAAACAATAAAACAAAGTAAAATAATATGGGACAAAAATGATATTAATAAAATTGAAATAAGTTTATTACAAACAAAATAATTACTAGAAAAAATGTATAATCTAAATCTTATATAAAAAATTTCAGAAATTAAAAAAAAATATAGTTTTTTCATTTAAAAATTTTCAAATATTCCTATTTATCCTTACGTAAACATGCTCATTCACATGAATACATAGCTTACAACTTTTATTGAAATCAGAAATATATATATTTATTTTGGTACATTTAAATCTTATTGGTATTAATATTGTATGTTATTACTAAGTATATAATAATATGGTTATTAAGATTTAAATTTAAAATACCCAAAAATGTATATATTTATATATACATATACTTCCACGCAAGTTAACAATAATATGATAATAATCACCAATTAGTCTGATTTATTTTATATCCTAAGATATAATTTACTTTATATATTATGAATTAATACTTCATTATTAAATTATTTTCAATGTTAACTAATTTTATAGCCATAGTATGAATTTTAATATCCGTATGACCATGCAAGATGTTTTATAATTCATATATTTAATTATAAATATATATATAATAAATATGAATTATATAAATACAGTAGAGCCCCGGTAATCCAACAAGCGTTTTGCAGTATGGTGTTGGATAATAGGTAGTGCATTAGACACCTATAGACCGGAATTTTTTTAAAAAGGTATTTTGTAATCTAACAAATTACAAATCTAAGATTCTAATTGAACTACCAATCACACTACATGTGATTACATATACTTACAATTGTAGAAATTTGTATGTTCAATTAACAATGATACTAATGTTGGATTATAGGAGGAGCCAGATTATCGGGGGTTTACTATATAGGAAATTATAATTATTACAAAAAGTACTAATAGTAATCAATTATAAAATAATTTCTAAATCAATATTATAAAAACAAATATAAATTTACATAGAAGAGTTTTCCGTAAAGTGTAAGATACAGTTGAAGACTTAGATTGTTGGTCAAGCCATTGAACAAATATAGGACAAGACGCAAGTGACTGTAATAAAGTGTTTAAATAACAAGTAGATCCTAAATTTTGTAATCCACAAAAACCACCTAAAATTTAAAAAATATAATTAATACATATCTAGTAAATAGATGTCAAAGAATAAATATTCTTTCTATTTTTCTTAAACAACAAAATAGCGTTTATTGATTGTACTAGTTAATATTACTTGTACACTTAATAAAATAATTAAAATCAACAATATTCTGACTAAATATTAGATATGTATTTGTTTGTTTTTGATATAAACTCTAAAAACTAAAATTGTATATAAAGGTGAGTATTTATAATTATAAATAATAATTTAGAAACAAATAAGCAATTTCTCAACTGTAATTAAACAATTTTATAGTATTTGTTGTATTTTATTGTACTTAAAATACAAAAAAATCTAAAAGTAAAAAAGTAATTCATAAATATTATCGAATAAGTAATAACC
The DNA here is from genome assembly GCA_025469175.1 of Geopemphigus sp. TES_GeoC_2020. Classification (NCBI taxonomy): domain Eukaryota; kingdom Metazoa; phylum Arthropoda; class Insecta; order Hemiptera; family Aphididae; genus Geopemphigus; species Geopemphigus sp. TES_GeoC_2020. The sequence goes on from JAIPRN010000198.1 coordinate 100,096, forward strand.
AAACTCTTGAAATATGTAAGTGAAAGTTAATTAACTAACGTTTTTTTGTAGATTTTGTTTTATTCGATGGGCCGAATAATACATAAGCTACTAATGCTAAGCCAGCTCCAGTTACGCCAATAAAAGCTAAATGATCTCCATTAATTTTGAACATTACTAAACTTATAAAATCATAATTATTGTGAGAAAAGATCAATAACAAACGAAATTAAAAACTATATAGCTGTAATATGCAAAATTAAGGAAAAATTGAATACTCCAATGAACTTGCAATAACATGATTACATCATCCATTTCCTCTTCTTATCATCAATGATACCTTATTTTATAAAACTTCTAATAAAAGATAACAACAGTGATGTTAAATTACAATTTTATTTTATTCTAATAATGAAACCAAAAAAAATATTCTTAATTGCACTAGATATTTTGTTTGTAATTTGCACAGATATATACTAATACTAAATAGCTGTCTTCAAATACTACACCACAGAATAAGCTGCACAAATTTCAAATTACCAGATTTATACTTATACTCGATATCCGTCTTCTCGTTATCAATGAAACACGCCGCCATATACAAAGAATAAAAATCGGTAAACAAACATTATCAGTTACATGGGCGATATCAGACAACGATGATATTGGTTATATTTAGTAAATGATCAATGATATATTGCAATTGCTGTAATTTATTTCTGTTTGGATTTAACCTAACTGAAAATGACTCGAATGTTCGAAATTGTAAGCCACGAGGAAAGGTTGGTAGCAATATCTAATTTTTTACTTATATATACAATTAAATATTTGTTATGGTTTAAAATAAGTGTATTACAATTTTAAATATTATAACTAGGTTTCCAATAAACGATGGAATTTATTTGAAAAAATGGCTGTCGGCTATAAATTGGCTTGGATTTATTCTAAACAAGTTATGTAAAATATGTAACATTCATTTTTAATAGCAGATTTCATTGATACTCCAGGAGGCAATTGTATGTTAAAACTTAAACCAAATACAGTACTGTCAGTTTTTCCTGGTAGACCTGTAGCATCAAGTAAATCATTATAAACATTTAACAACATGTTTTAATGCATATGTAGTTTATTTTTAAGATTTATATTTTATCTACAGCTTTAACATCTACTGATTCGCCTGTTAATCAGTCAGATGTTTTAAATACAATACCAACAAATGTTTCAATGCCTGTTCATTTTATGTGTCACACCAACAACTAGTCAAGCATCAACTAAAAAATATCCTTTACCATTATCATGTGATGATGAAACTAAAGAGAAGTCATGGACAGAAACTAAATAACCGAAAGTAACAAGATCCCAGTACTTATCACTCCATCGAAAAAAGCGAATTTATTAACAACATGACTAATAATTTTGTTTTCGAAATTTATAATATTGATATTTGAAGGAAATACTCTAACCAACCTAAGAACTCACCACTTTGGTGCATCCAAAGGAATCGTGGAATGATGTCTGGACCCCCTAGTTGAGTATAATTGCTCTGTGATTGGTCACCATTCGTCAGCTAATAATCGGTGCCACAGGCAGCGCTGCATGTAGTGGGGATACATGCGTGAGTTTTGACCAGTTTTCAACCACCACTTGGTGCATTCTTATTCTGGATAGAGTATAGTTTGTATGGTATAAGAAACTGATTTCAGCTTCTTTAATTAATCTATATACACAATTAATTGTTATAATTAAATAACCTTGATTTTTTATGAGAACAAATTGTGTCAGAGTGGCAAGCTATAATCATGTTCATTGTTATTTTCTATAAGTAATGATATGCAGGAATTGCAATCAATGATTTTGTTTTTATTTTAAAAACTAAGATATATCTAAATAAGTTTGATAATTACAATAAACAAAAACCAGAAAGGGGGAAGAAAAAAAAACAAAAGTGGGTTACAAAACATTAAACCTTGAAGTCTTACTTGAATATAAGAAAAGGACAACTCTAGACGCTGACTCAGAGTCAGAACTAAGAATGGAAGGGAGAAAAAGAGGAATATTTACTGATTTAAGAGAATTGAAAAGGGCAATATATTTGGTGGATAAAGAAGGACAAACAAATAGGTCACAAATAGCTTCATTTGGATGGAGGGAACAGAAAGGAGAAACAGTGAGGCCAAGTTTATTGGCATGAGCTAGTAATAAAGAATAGCCCATGCGCAACCGGTTGAATTGGATAATGGAGGATCTAGGAAAGTTTTAATTTTGAAACCACAAAGAACTAGAAATCAAAGGAACGATGGATTTGAACCTAGCAGTAAAATTAACTGGTTGGTTCGATCATTGCAAGACAATTATAAGACAAAATTTATTTAAAATGAGGTGTTTTTTGAAATAAAGTTTGTGCAATAACAAAATGGATTTGGTAGCAATTGCAAAACCAATAACAAAAGATTTTTTGTTGGTTGCATAGAAAAATTGAAAATTGTTAGATTGGTTTTTAATTTTTAACCTAAACAAATATTGTACAATAGGAACCACAACAGATTCCAAAAATTCAGCATTTGAGGGAAATGTTGGAGATTTTCTTTTCCAAATGGATAATATATATAAATAATTTCCTGGTATTCAAAAAATAAAATATACGGTCAATGTTTTTACAAAACGTAACTATGACATCTACATTTTAAAAATTTCCATTTGCATATTTTTCAAACGAGAATGCATCAGCTGTTGATGCACTTAACGTTTGTGCTGCAGGTTTCACCTTCATTTTATTATTCTGTCACTTAACTTGGATCTGGCTTAATTTATTAGCAAATTTGAGTGATAATTTATTTTGAGCTTCAAACATTTGATCAATGTAACTTCATTTAATAGCTCCTTCACTAGAAATCTATATTTTGTTATTACCTTGAGTATTCTAAGCAAGTTTAACTATGTGACATGGATCTGGTATGAAAAATATTTCTGTTGTAATAAGAAGGTTAAACTAGCATTTCAAGTCATTATAATTATCTATATTATCGAACAAGCATCCCAGTATTTTCATACTAGAAAAATATGTAAAAGCTCCATCACATGTCACACCCCAAACTTTAATCCTGTGAGTTAGTCAATGCTGAGTTAATGAATTCAGCTTCAGTAGAAGCACTGATTTTGTTTTGAAAAACATCTAACAAGAAATTTCCATTTACAGTTTAAACTCACTAACACAAAAACTAAAACTTAAGTAGCTGGTGTATTTGTTCCTTATAAATCCAATTCAATATCATAATTGCTAAATCCAACATATTTGCCATTCTTTTTGTCCCATATGATTTGTTTTTTAATCACCATTACAACTAGGATCAAATTACAGTGTTTATCTTTTGATGGCAATGTTTTCAAAGTATCAAAAACTTCAGTAAGGAACCCTGGCTCTGTATTAATAGAAGAATTTTTATTAACAATAGAATATAATTCTGTATAGCTGATATATTAGGAAAACTAAAAATGGATCTATTTAAAATGAAATAAAGCAAAAAAGTTTGTTCAAGCAAATAGCAATATTTAATAACACGTTTAAATTATGCATAATGAATTAAATATGCATAGAAGCAATTTACCAACAAAAAGTGTAAGCTTTTGGTGAGTAATAATGTAATGTTAGTGCAAACTGCTTTATTTCAGAGTAGTAACGATAACTTTTGGTTATATTTTTAATTTGGTTTTTAAAACTGCTGGAAATGCCTTCAAACATACTAATTTTCATATTCTGAATCATTCAACATTCCCGATTATTAAATATTGTAAATAAGTATATGTCGGTGTTAATGTGAGAAATTCTGTTACTTTATTTATGAATAAATTATTCTATAGAATAAAAATATATTTATTAAGTAGAAAAAGAAATATTTATTATTCACGCTTTATTATTTTACCATGTATTAACATAAGTCAAATATTGAAAATAAATGACTAAAAAAAATTACCTGTCCAATATACTTAAAAATGTAAAACTATTTTGAAGTTTTTTTAAATAGTATTTTGTCTAAACGTATAATTGTGCATAAATAAAAATAAATCTATACAAAAAATACAAATTTTTTAAAATATTGTACATAAATTAGATTTGTTCCGTAAAAAAGTATTAGATTACTTCGCATGTTTGACTATCATTACAAAAATAACATTTCATGGGGCTTTTTACTGTACCTTTGTTTTTGAAATCATCTAAAAGCCCATTTATATTCCTTATGATAGCTTCCCGTCACTTTAATGTTTGTTTCAACAGTCAAATTGTTTTTTGTACCTAGTTGGAGTTTTAATTCTGGATTTCGGTGATACAGAAAAACTGATTTCTGATCGCTTTTTGTCGATGGAGTAATATGTACTAGGAAACTTGTTACTTCCTGTTTTTTAGTTTCTGTCCATGACTTGTCTTTAGTTTCATCATCACTTGATAATGGTAAATGTTGTTTTTTAATTGATGCTTGACTAGTTATTGGTGTAACACATATTGAATCAATAGGTATTGAAGCCTTTGTTGGCGTTGTATTTAAAACATTGATAATTGACGCCCATGTAACTGAGAAATTTGTTTACCGAGTTGTATTCTTTGCATATGGCGGCGTGTTTAACTGATAACGAGAAGACGGCTATCTAATATTAGTATATATCTGGTTATTAGAAATTTTCAGCTACTCAGTTTGAAGTTACAATTAACAAATTTTGAACTTAGATTTTTATAATTCAGTTTGCAAGTAAGTTCCAACTCAATACATATCAACTCCTACTAATTCACATATTATGAAATTTTATTTTTAATTATTATAAATAATTTAATTTCCTTCCCATTCCTTTAAAATTTCCCTAAACGACTCACCACTCTGTACACTTCACAGTACTCCTGCCACTTGCGACATTAATCATATCCTTTTCAACTGCCCCCCATTATCTCTAGAGCGCTCTAGATTTGTTTCACTTCTGAATTCTCTCAATATCCCATTTAATACCCATCATATTCTTCTAAATCTCGTACTGTTATTATCGCCACCTTATCTTTTTTCTATAATTCAGGGTTTCGTATTTAAACATTTTTAATTCAGGTTTTTCTTTTTTTTTTTTTGTTTTTTTCTTGTCTAATTGCTTAATTGTATTTTTGTCTAATTTCTTTTGTCTTTTTTTTGTTTTCTTGTTATTTAATCATTTCTAATTGTCGAGACTAATTGTTCCACAAAGTTTCAATAAATTAAAAAAAAAAAAATTTAATTTGTATACAAATATTTAATTGACTTTTTTAACCAGTCTTATTAATCTGGTACGATTACTCCATAAATTCTTATTGTTTAAATTGATCATATCACAATTTTATGAGATCAATGATAATAATGTCTAAGTCTAGATTTAAAACTTATGGTGTGATATTAAATTAAATGTACTTACAATATTGTAGTAAATTTTTGTACTTTACTCAATGTTCATACATATTCATGGAATTTTTGGTAGTTAATAAGTAATAATCATTATCTCAGTCATTAATTATTTTATAATTGTGTGGTATTAATATAGTGAATCATTAATTTTATGCATTTATCTAAGATATAGATCTAAGGCATATATTGTATCATTAATATAATAAATAACAGTTTAAATATTTGGTAATTTTCATTAAAAACATTTAAGTACAGATATGTATATAGGGATTTAAGTATTATATATTGTGTAGTGTTAATACATATCTTGTTAATTAACCACATAGTTTGGAAATTTTGTTCAAACATTTATAGTAAGTTATCTATAAAAATTTGGTAATAATCAATTTCAAAATTATAATTTTAATCTATACAAATGTTTTCGAAGTATTTTGATTTTATAACTAATTGTAAATAAAAACTAATTCTTCAAAAATGTAGTTAATGATATATACTTAGAGATATGATATAGTTTTTAGTTATATTTGATAATTACCCATAAATAGGTGTATAATTATTTTCTAAATATATAAATATGTGACTATAGATATAGTACTGAAATACTATATATTTACAATTAATATGATAATTAGTGAAATATGTATATTTTTAAAGATTTATACTTTATAGTATATAATATATACTGTATATAAATAAAAACTAATTTATATGAAGTTAAAAACTGGCTAGCAATAATAGTGATAGTTAGGTATTTACAATCTTTACAGTTGATTATTTATTAATTTTTAATTACGCTATAATAGATGCAATTTGTTATTTATTTATTATGAATTAGAAATAATAATTAATATTATATTATTCTATATGTCAACATGTAATTATTGTTAATTATAACTTAAAATTGTATGGTATTGTTTATCTGATACATATTTTTAGTTAAATTGTTTTTAATGTTTTTAGTTGTCTACCATGTCTTTGTTGAAATTTAAATTACAAATTCATTATTATTATTATAAATTATCTAATTTACCTTTTTTGTTTAACAGAATAAATACAGCTTACATAAGTGTTTATAAAATGGTCAAAAGACGTCTATTATTTTTAGTAAATACTACAAAAAAAAGACTCATGTCAACATTAAATATTAAAGATATCAAAACAAACAATTTGAAAAAAGATATACCTACTGTTAAGGGCATGCCTTTAGTGGGTACAATATTTTCAATTTTATTTGCTGGTGGTGGCCGAAAATTACATGAATATATTGATAAGCGCCATGAACAATATGGTTCAGTATTTAAAGAAAAATTAGGTCCAATTGATGCTGTATGGATTAGTGATCCTTCGGATATGAAATTATTATTTACCCAAGAAGGAAAATATCCCAAACATATTTTGCCAGAAGCTTGGGTACTCTACAATAATACCTATAATCAACAGCGCGGACTCTATTTCATGTAATTTTTTATAATTTAAAATAATTATACTTGAATGTATCATTATTAGTAGTAATTGTTGATGGAACATATATAACCAGTTAAATGTCAACCGATTTTCTATGGATAATTTATAATTTAAAAATCAGTATATTAAAATGATCCTGTTCGTAGATAATTAAATATAATTTATACAAAAATACACACACACACCTACATATATATATATTAAATATCTAGCTGATCTAATAAATTGTTTTAATATTATGTTATATTTTTATAGGGATGGAAAAGAATGGTGGATGTATAGGCAAATACTAAATAAAATAATGTTAAAGGATCTGAATGTAAATATTATAAAATCTTATAATATTGTAATTAATGATTTATTATCAGAATGGGAATGTTACAATGGTAAAATAATTCCGTATCTTATAACAGATTTATACAAAATTTCAATTTCATGTAGGTTATTAACTATTATTATAACATTTTAAATTGTTTCTATTATTAATTAAATTAAGTTTCATGCGTAATTGTTTTACAAATGTAATAAATTTGTTATTGTTAAAATAATTAAACATTGATCAATTTAAGCAAATCTCGATAAATGCTCAAAATGTTTAAGCTAAAAATCCTAACCATATTCTTTTTAATTTGATGCAGTATCCTCATGTAGTCATCTAATTTATAATAATAATTATTAACTTTTTTATATTATTATTGTAAGAAAAATTTGGAATCTATTTATTATAAAATATTGATAATTTTATATTCTGAATGAAGCAAAAAATATATTAGTCTATTGTGATTTATTTCATTATATTTATGAACTTTTTTCATGTAGAATTGTTCAAATGAATTTAGCACACATTGTATTCGTATAATACATACTTAGATGTTTAATATTTGCATAATATTAATCATACTCATTAATTATAATAAACTATAAGTATTGCTCAGAATCATTTTTTTTTAAATATTACTGTTTATCAATTCAAATTAATATAATAATACAACTAAAGCACCACCATTTAAATGAGCTAACATCATAACCATTCATCACAACTACATCTATAACTTTTTTATTTAATTAATTTTACCTATATAATTTGTTTAATGGTTCACAGTTATGGTGGCATCTTTAGTTGGAGGAAATTATAATGAATGTAAAAATCATGTATCAAATGATGTTGATTGTTTAGCACAAAATATACAAACAGTATTTCAATGTTCTGTTAAATTTACTATAATTCCTGCAAAAACTGCTAAATTATTAAAATTGAATATTTGGAAAGATTTTGTTTTTGCTGTTGAAAATTCAATTAAAAGTGGTAAGACTATTTTCATTCTTAGACTGAATAAAGTGTACAGTGGCAACTCTGTACTTGCATATAATTAAATTTTATCATACTAATCTTTTTTTTTTTAAAGCAAATATATTAGTGACAAAATTAATGAACTATAGTGGTGATGGTTTATTAAATTCTATATCGAATATTCCTGATATACCTATTGATATGCTTAAGAGAATAATAATTGACTTCATAATTGCAGCTGGAGATACTGTAAGTTTAATACAAAAACTATTTCAATGAAGTATTATTATAATAATCAATTTGTATATATTTTAAGACTGCATATTCAACTCAGTGGGCTTTATATACTTTAGGACTACATAAGAATATACAAAATTATTTGAGAAATTCTTTATCAGAAGGAACCAATATCTTGAAAGTTGATTTATTAAATAATATTTTAAAAGAAGTTTTAAGAATGTATCCTTTAACATCTTTTCTTACAAGAATATCACATATTGATACATATTTAACAAACCACATTATACCTGCAAATGTATGTTTTATCATTAAGCTCCTCCTTTTGATTAATTTTATACTAATTTTTGATTTATTATTATTTAAGAGTTTAATTGTAATGTCAATGTTCACAAGTAGTAGGAATGGAAAATATTTTAACAATCCAAACAAATTTAATCCAGATCGTTGGAATCGTTTAAAGAACAATAAATACAGTGAAGTAATTGAACCATTTGCAACACTTCCTTATGGATTTGGTGTAAGATCATGTATTGGACAAAAAATGGCACATACTCAGATGTGTTTGACAATAGCGGAGGTACAATATACCTGAAAATAAATTTTATGTATACACATATATATACAAACACATGATTCTTAACAAAAAATGAATCAAATTTGATAAGTTTGTTAAAGTATTATTAAGAGTTTTAACCAATTAGTAAACTTGAAATTTAGGTACTCTATGGTAAAAAAACACGAAAATACCCTTATTTATAAATTTATATTTTGCTGCATAATTATCAATAAGTGTATTATATATTTACTAAATAACTCTCACAAATTTAATAATAAATTGTATCTGAAATTTAACTGCAAGTTATTGTATTTCAGATTGATAATATTGATATTACAATATATTATATTTATTTATATATATTTGATTTATTGTATGTATATAATATGGATTTATTATAGTGCATTAAAAGATACGAGTTAGAAACAACGAATCAAGTACAAATTGCTTTGGATTTAATCACAGTTCCAGATAATCATATAAATATAAAATTATACAAGTTATAAGAGGACAATTTTTTTTAATTATATACTTTCAAATATATATATATATATATATATTTCTTTAATTGTTACAAATATAATTTTATTTATAATATGTTCTTTATGTATTTTTAAAATCCAATGTATCATTAAATTAAATTTAAATATTGTATTACAAATTACATTATTTTATATTGTCAACTAATATGTAAGTATTTAAGTTAAAACTTATTTATATTCTTTATAGTTTTTTAATGTATTGACATTAATAAACAATTTTGATTTTATAAATATACTTTTATTAATTTTAATTTAATCTTGTACTATTCACTAAATATAATACTCGCTTATAAATACTCTGGTAATTATTTACCCCGATTAAAATTGAGAATATTTAAAAGAAAATTAGGACATTAGGCTAGGACCCAAAATTATATAATAGGTATGTTTATAGTTATCGCCATTCAGCCAAACAGCACGCACACGTGATATTTACTCCCAAGTTATGTTTTATTTAGTTATCTTAAACTGAACCAAATTGTACGTGCTTGGTGACTTTTAATACAGGTTTTAAATCCACGTCAGGCGTACCCCTTCAAAGAATAGTGATTATAACGTATTCGTTTTTTTCATTTTCTATATTATGCGCTTGTTTATTTCGGTTTTAATTGTTACTTCAAGGCACAGTCGTACAGTAACCTTTAGACCTTGATTAGATAGTGTGCTTTCACAATGGTAGCAGCTCGCTTAGCGCCACGACTCGCCACCTCCATCTAGAGGGGTTTGCCGATCGAAGTAGCGGCCGGGCTGCCCTGCTGCTCGCTGGACTGCTTCAGCTGCAGCTGCTACTGTATCGTCTTATACGATACAGCCGTACGAAGACGCTTCACAGCATCTTCCGCTGTACCGCCATCTCCTCCGTGAGTCTCTGCACCATCTGTAACAAAGAATTTGTTACATCTGCCGGTGCAGCAACCGCTGGTGCTGAGGGAGGGCCTACCGGCCCAGCCCTCCTTCCGACTAGGCCGAGTTGCTGACGACTCGACCGTAGCGTTCGGAGCCCGTTCAACTCCTTGCGGATCCCCTTTACCGCCTCCTATGTGGGCCGGTGGAATCCCCTTCCCTGCTCTAATGGCAATTGCGTCGGCGGCAGAGTCGATATAGTTCCCGATTTTCACCAGGAACTCATCTTCCCTCCGCCGAGCGTTCTCCACAGAGTCGATGACGATAGCTCGGATCTGGATCTCACCATCGTCACCGATGACTTCCTCCATACCCAGCACCATCGCCTCCTCCCTGGAATTGGTCCTCTCTCTATTTATAAATAAACAAATAATAATTAATTAATACACATTATGTACCTATAATTACATAAATATAAAAAATATCCTAATATATAATTTTAAATTTCGCTAAAAAACTGCTTTTTACTGTTTCCGAATCTTTTCTCCTCAAAATATGACCAAACCATCTAAGACTATTCTTCCTCACTTTATCCATAATCGACGCTACTCCTATGCTTCCTCTTATATATTAATTTCTTATCCTATCTTCTTTTGTCACCCCTCTCATTCATCTAAACATTCTCATCTCAGCTACGCTCATTTTCTGCTCTATTTTCTTGTTCACCACCCAACACTGAACCATACAACATTGCTGGTCTCACTACACCAGTGTTCTCAGATTTATTTTTTGCCAAGTCGGGATTTTGAAACTTTTTGAATGAAAAAAGCAGGATTATTTCGTCGAAAGCGGGACATAGTAAAAATACTTATGTAATCAAAAGTTTTAAAATATTTATATTTTTATTTTAGTTTTAAATTACGTTTACGTGACAATGGGTAACAAAAATAGCTATAGAAAGGTATTTTAATAAAATATGATATTTTAAATCAGATTTGCCTTATCGTTAGATAGTTGAATCTTCTTAGTCTTCTGAAAAATAAAAAAATAAAAACAAAAATCAAAGTCAAAAAAAGTTTATTCATTAGAAAAATTTGGCGTTTTAAATAATAGTCGAGTGTTACAAATTATACAAAAACCCCTCTCTCACTCAAGCACGCTTATCATTATTATGGGCCGGGTTGGCTGGGCGGTGAGTCCACACTTGTCTGTGCCATCCGGCCGCGCGTCCTTAGTACGCTGCACGCACAGTCGAGTTGTTCCCAAAAGGGTGACTCTCTGTCCCGCGCGGAACATTTTATTTTGATTTAAAAATCGGGACGTCTGGCAACGCTGCACTTTTTTTTTTTTTTTTTTCAAACCGGCAAT